>OY282451.1:11716400-11883900 GCA_958295655.1 Palloptera scutellata | reverse complement strand
CCAATTTCAAACCATTAAAATAATCGTGGCCTTTTCTGTAAATAAAAACAATGATTTTCATTTTTTCGTACTATTTTACATACATTTGTGGTCCCTTTTTTGTAAAATAGCTCATTGCCATCCTCAATACTCTGCGTGCTCGCTGGTTATTTCACCGAGTAGATCGTGTTCGTTGTGAGAGTGAGTAAAATCTCTCTCTTCATGTTTTCATGTTCGATTCAACAACAATTACATGGTGTTCGGCTAGCAAACAAAATCTGAACATGGCCACGGCCTAAGTTGCACAGGTTGAAGATTAATTTAATATGTGTTTCGGGTAATGCGATTCAAGGCAAAACGGAAATAATTTTTCGACACGTTCCCTCACATTTGGAGCGTCAGCGTCATTTATCTGCCAAAATTCATTAAGGTCCATTGGTCCAAAATCAGGGACCAAAATCTCATCAAAAGGTTAATGAATAAAAAAAAATCTTTATTTAGCTGTATAGGTATACGACTATTCAGCTCCTCCGACCTTAGATGTGTTCTTATCAGTTTAAGTTTCATATCGCATGAGGAAAAGCAAAAAAAAAAAAAGAACAAATCAAGATTTCAGTTATCGACTATTTGTCGGAATATCTTAGCAACAAGATATTTCATTGCACAGTTCGGCTTTCAATGCTCTAATGGATGACACCAAAATTGTTTACAGACTAAATAAAAAACCTAAAGAATTATTAACAGTTTGCCCCACAGTTCTCCTCAGAACAAACGAAATGAAATTCACATGAATTGGAATGCATTCTCAATTTAATTTTTTCTAATTTATTTTTAAACTAGTACATAAATTTGTGAAATATTGTTGGCCCAAATGTGGGCGGCGCTTCTTTTTATTTGCTTGTCATTTGTGTTGACGCTTAAAAGTATGTAAATATGTATTTACCATAGACACGTATGTGAAATTGATGAGGCGCATCTTTTAAAATAAAATATTCCCACAGAAATTACTCGTGCAAAATTTTGTTTTTGTTTTTCTGTACTTTTTTTTTTTAAATTATTTTGCAATGAAAATGGGTTTGGTCTGGCAGACAGATACATATTGTGTATGTATGTATAGGTGAGGCTGTTTCAGAGAAAATATTAAAAAGAATAGAATTAGCCTAGCCTTGATTGAAGGAACGGACATAGGAATTTTTCAATTTTTGTTGTTTTCAACAATTAATTATTTTAAAATTGTATTTAATGCACTTAAGCATTTTGTTTTAGTGTTTATTTTTGGAAGGTCACTAACCAGTGACATTTAGGCACTTTCGTTGTTTGATTGTTTGATTGATAGATATATCAGGAAATATTTCAAAAAGTTTTGAAATTATAGGTAAGTAAATAAATGTCAGCGCCACATTTGAGAGGTCGAATTAGCAGATGGATTTCTTAAATTCTACCCGTCATATTTGAAGATGTAGTTAAGTGTTTTTTGGGGGTGCAACATACCCCAAAGATGTAGTGTGTTTTTGGGGGTACAACAGTGTTTTTTTTTGGGGTAAAACATACCCTACTAGTCGGAGTAAACTTAACCCTTAAAAATTTGTCTAATGTCTAAAGGTGTTGAGGTCAACGTCTTCGGAGTCTATGGTCAGTAATTACTTGAATTCCTTGAGATAAA
The DNA here is from genome assembly GCA_958295655.1 of Palloptera scutellata. Lineage (NCBI taxonomy): Eukaryota > Metazoa > Arthropoda > Insecta > Diptera > Pallopteridae > Palloptera > Palloptera scutellata. The sequence goes on along the minus strand of OY282451.1, from coordinate 11,882,258 downwards.
TGGAATTACGCTTATTCCACAAGCAACACTATTTCCAAGCAATACCAGTGAGAAAAAATGAAGCCAACTTGTTTGAAATGTTATCATTCCCGATTACTCCATTCGACTTTATACGAAAAACATGCTACATAAGGTCGACATATGGTAAATTGAGGGATACTGACTGACCCAACGAGAGAAAAGAGGATTGTTCTGAAAGTACATATAAACGCTTATTCAATTTTGAAACAATGTAGTTGCTTGCTATACTTTCCATACATGTCGAAAACTCTTTTTCTGTATCCCAGGACTTCAGTTCTTGAATCCTTTTCCTACATATATATATTTTTGATTATTATAATCTTCCACAGCTTAGAAACTTTTAATCGGACTTCAACTATAGTTATACATAAATAATACATTGTAGTCATATGGCAAATCGTACGACTCTGTCAGACTCAAATAATTTTTCTTCACATAACTTTTATATGTTTTAAGATACTAGTGCTTTAATTTCACAAACCAATAATTCTTGAAATTCGAATGTAGTCATATGAGAAGTCGTATTACTTTGTCACATCACAAATCATATGACTTTTTCACATGCGCAAAAATTAAATATGGCTGTGTCATATGATTTATGATGTGTTTTGCCATAAGTATGATTTGTCATATGACAAATCACTTGAGATATCATATGAAATAGTCAAATGAATAATTTTTTTTTGTATCTAAAATTTTTAAATTAATTAAATTTGTGAAATTATTTTCCTTTATACATTATATATTAACATATTATATGACTTTATCATACAAACATATGAATAATTTTTTTTTATATTATTTATATAATTTTATCGAAAAAATTTTTTTTTATTATAATATTACAACATATTGAACATGTGATTACACACCACAAATCATACGACTTTGTCACATGAAAAAATTTAATATGATAAAAACATATATAAGACTTGTGATGTGATTTGCCATATGATTTGTCATATGAGAAATCATATGATTTTGGCAAATAAGTAATAATAATTGTTTTTTTGTAATAATTAAATGAGAGAAATAAATTTCCCAAATACATATGTATACTTTCTGTGAAAAAAGTACCGGGAATTTATTTTTCCTTCAAATTAAGCCCCTACGATTCTAAAAAAAAACGGTAAAGCTCAAAGAAGCTAAAGAAACTTCACCTTTGCTGAAAACAGCACAGATAAATTCTTTATCAGGTGAATACGTTGGTTGTTCGATGATATTTGTTGAGTTTTTGGCAAGACATTCGTCCACAATCATAGCCTTGTGAGATGGTGCGTTGTCGTGGTGCAAAATCCATGAGATTTCCTTCCACAAACTTGGCCTTCTTCACCGGATTTGCTCTCTCAAACACCACATAACGCCCAGGTAATATTCTTTATTTGCCATCTGAACCTACTGGCAAGAATTCCGAGTGCACAACATCGCGATAATCGAAGAAAACAAGCAACATTATCTTGACTTTTGATCGAAATCTTCCACCACATCTCGACCGCTTTTGAATCCACTGGTCCACTCATATGCACGTGTTTTTGATAAGGTCGATTCGCTGTAAGCCTTCTGTAACATTTTAAGCGATTCGGCACATTAAATTCCATTTACAATAAACAAATTTTGACAAATTCTTTGTTCGTTACTTTTATTCATTGTAAAAATCGCAAAACACCCTTGAGGTGAACTGACACAAGCGAGCGCTGTAAACAAACCAAATGACAGATCGCGTTCAAACTTCACTTCAGATTAGAGGGCAGTGGTGCCAACTAAGCGCTAAAACACTTTACAATCATTGCAAGCGAGCTTTTTAAAGCACCATATCGTTTCCCGGTGCTTTTTCGACCGAATACTAAACAAATGACAAATCATATGGCAAACAACAAGACAAATCATATGACTTTTTTTATAAATACTTTTTTGTTTTTAAATTTTAAAAATAATTAAATCTGCAAGATAATTTTCCTATTTATATTTTCAAATATACATACTTAAGTAACATTTTCTTATCTGACGCATATGTTATGTACATACTCAAATCAACACCCATGCACAAAGGATTAGATATGCTTGCAACACAAAGGCATCCTGTACAACAATTTCCTTCTTCATTCAGGCACTGCATGCATTATCCATGATATTATTATGTACTATCATTATTGTGATTACAGTTTCTCTTCCACGTTTTCTGTTTTGCTATTTTTTTTGCTTCTATCACATTTTATACGGAAAAATGATAAGCTATGAAATTCTCCAAGCGACAATATGAAAGTGGAAGTACTCGTCTCTGTGTGTGTGAGGAGATGTTGGGGCGAAGGGTCGTTGGGTAGATTCGATGTGCAAATACTTATATCGATATAGGGATTGCATTCTCCAACCTGCAAAGGGAGTCTCGTCGAGTGGGTCTAGTGGTGAACGAGGACAAAACGAAATACCTTGTGTCAGCAAACAAAGAGTCATGGCGTTTTGGACAAAATGTCACTGTTGACACTTATAATTTTGAAGTCGTCAAGAATTTCGTGCATAAACACCAACAATAATGTCAGCCTTGAGATCAAGCGGATACTAACTCTTGCCAACAGGCGTTACTACGGGCTCAGTAGGCAATTGAGAAGTAGAGCCCTCTCTCGACCGACGAAAATAACGCTCTATATGTCCCTCATCCTTCCCGTCCTAATGTATGGCGCAGAGACGTGGACATTGACCATCAATGATGAGAGACTGTTAGGAGCGTTCGAGAGGAAGATACTCCGTAAGATCTACGGTCCAGTATGCGTGGATGACGTGTTTCGAATAAGATGGAACAATGAGCTGTATGAGCTGTACGCCGACACTGACATAGTCAAGCGTATAAAACTCCAGCGGCTTCGCTGGCTGGGTCATGTTGAGCGAATGGAAGAAAGCGCTCCGGCTAGAAAGGTGTTTTATTCGAACCACGGTGGAGGATCACGCAGAAGGGGACGTCCTAATCTCCGTTGGAAAGACCAGGTGCAGGGCAACCTGACTGCACTTGGCCTTATCAACTAGCGCCAGCGCGCGGATAGCAGAAGTGACTGGCGAAGCTTTCTAGAGGCGGCCAAGACCGATCATCGGTTGTAGTGCCAGCTAAGTAAGTAAGATAAGAAAAATACATAAAGAAAGTAATGGGAAATAAATTCGAGAGGGGGAAATTTTTTCAATGGAATAATTTTATCACGTAAGAAGACAACGGTACTAAAATTATATGAAAATCGGTCGGAGGACAGACGCAATGAATGCCATATATAATTGATACAAGCAAAAAATTATATATGAGTTCTTTCATGATTGTGATTTTGATCCATGTCAAATAAATTTTACTATTGTAATTTGCATATACTCACTCGTGTTTCAATTTTCATAAATATATAAAACGTTTAAACAAATATTAGATATAAAAATGTCTCATATTATTTAAAAACAAAATATCCTTATCAATATTTTCCTAACTTGTTTTCCTCTCACTTGTTTTGAAAATATACATTCTCTGAACTTTGTTCCATGTATAGATTAAATTCAATTCAGGGATATTTAATGTTGTTGTAAATATGACAGTTGCTATTTATCTATAATTTTGTGTGCTATTGATTTTGCACTTGTGCACTCGTATGAATGTGTATCAAAAGCAAGAGCAGCGAGCGTGTAACCAACTAGCAACATACTCGTCGTTACAAACTTGGTAAGCGTAAAGTGGGAACTCGTCGTTCCTATCGTCTCCACACTTGTACTGTGTACATTTGCTTGTACATACTCGTATACACTTGTTAGCAATGCTATTTTCCTTTCAAGCTGTTTGTATATATTTTTCTCAAGCTTTCACTCTCTCTCACACTGGCCCTATCGCTCTATCTCTCTCTCGTGACTACTTGTCACTGGTATACATTACTCCCTGCGCTACCCGTTACTATCCCATTCACATTCGCCATTAAAGTATTTGAAGTATACGTGGTTTTTTGGTGGCAAAGTTCACATATTCAATAGATTATTGCAAGCACTACACTTACGAGTACATACATGCATACATATGTAAGTGTATCGTATAAATGCATAAGTATGTACGTATGTAATACATGTACAAGTATACTATATACTGTGTATGAATGTATTTGAACATCCCTTTCAATATTAATTTTTAATAAATATTATTCGCTTTTCAGCTTCTCACTGAATGCTGCAGCAGCATTGAACTGAACAACACAACAAGAATAGTAAAAATAAAAATAAAGTTGAAAAGTGCTACAACGCTTAAATGTGTCACATCTGTGTGGGCATGTGTGTGTGTATGCACTTGATTCTGTGTATAAAAATAAAATATTTGCTTTCTTTTAATCAGCATTAATTCCCTGTTGCGGCAATAAGTGGGCGATCGAGCGATTGAATGTGAGTATGTTGTGGTATCGTTGTTAGTGGAGTGCGAATTGAAATGGATCCCCGAGTAGAAGAAAAACTTTTCATATATTTTCTCTATTAAATTATTTCATATAAATTTACAATTAATATTACTTTTAAATTAGTAAAAATTTCAAGATAATTGCATAATGCAAAAAACTGTAGCTAACTAATTTGCATTACATTTTCTGGCTGAGCACTAAAAGTATGCTTCGATTTTTTTTTTTTTTTTGTGTGGGAATACTTTTCAAGATAACTAACTTATGCTAACTGTGACCAATTTACCAAGGATGCAAACCAATTAAATTATGCAGTGTGGTACAGTTGAGTGGCTAACGTTCACTTTGAACTGCACTGATTCGTTTTCAAAATGGTTTTATTGAAAAAACTTGATTCGACTATGTAATGAAGACATGGAAACAGCCGCAAAGCGTAATTAGCTTTAACTCGGAAAAGTAGGTACTCCGGGGACCTTTCGAGATATGCGACATAAAACTTAAAAACGCAATTCTGAGATTCTTGAGTAGTTTCAATTCAGAATTGTGTTTAAAGAAAGGGCTGCACAAAAGGTCAACTATGGTGGTAGCAGTGCACTATAGCCTGTCTAATAAAAATAAATAAATATTTGTTTTGTAAGCATTATCTCCTTAACAATTTGTGGTCGCTGAGTGTAGCGGTAGTCAGTTGGACTGTTACAAAGAGTGTCTGAGGTTCGAATGCAACAACAACAAAATAAATACACGGCACCACTTCTTGGCAGGCAATGGCAAACCGACAAGAGTAAAAATTGCCTACGAAAAGCTTTTCACTTCGCCGTTCCGATTCGGCATAACACTGTAGGTCCCTTCCATTCATGTACAAATCTAACACGCACAGCATGAGTGGATGCGAAAAGCTTGGCCTTTGGCGCTACATGCGGTCATAGTTGACACTGATAAACTGAAGTTCATTGTATTTAAGGCATAACACTTGCCACAATGACTATGGTCTATCTCTTTATCGGTGTCCTGTGTGATTGCATTCCCACTCTTATTCTCCCTCCTCCTTCCTCCCACCTATCAATCCTCCTTCCATTCAACACAATGCTCTGCCTTATTTACGGTCACACCCTGTGGTTTAATTGAATCAATAAAACAAAACAAAAACTTTTGTGATATCAGTTCCTACAATTACTTTACTTTACTTTTAATGGCACAACAACCCATGGAGGGCCTAGGCCGAGCTTTTCGCATCCACTCATGTTGTGCGTGTTATATTTGTACATGAATGGAAGGGACCTACAATTTAATGCCGAATCCGAACGGCGAAGTGAAAAGCTTTTCGTAGGCAATTTTTACTCTTAGGTTTGGTTAGTAGGTTAGCCATTGCCTGCCAAGAGGTGGTGCCGGGTAGAAAAATTATCTTTTCTACTTTTTGATTTTGCATGTGCCGAGATTCGAACCCCGGACACTCTGCGTAGCAGTCCTACAATTAAGAAATTAGAAAACTGAAAGCGCTTCAATTTCTATTTCACTAACTAAACTAAAAATGTTCTCTTATTTCTACTTATAGATGACTAAAAGCGAAATTGAATTGTGTTTTTTCTTATTTTTGTTTCCTTTCTTTTTTTGTATCTACATAATAACTACATAACTTTCGACATTTCATTTGCAATTTTACGCTGTGTCACTTTGTTGCTGCCTACAGTAAGTACATGTATAAACTAAGGCTGTCCAAAAACAAGACCAGCAAAAAAAAAAAAAAATCGTTAAAATTTCTCGCATTGGTTAGTCTAATGGTAATAATACCGAAGATTCTGATTTACTTATTGAGTCCTAAGGTCAAATTGTATCTTCGGTGAGTTTATGAAAATTCATCACGTTATTTTTTTTTAATTTTACCTCTGTCTAAATTTTAGTTTCGTTTTTTCCTTTAACGTTTCGCTGAGTTACTTCCAGCTACTTTATTTCACATAATTCATTCCGATAATTGTATGAAGAGGTGGTCTCTGCTTTTTTTTAAATATTTTCTGGGTGTAGCAAGGATTCGTTTTGAAAGGTCAGTCTAATATTTTCGTATATCGCGAAACTAAATTTCCTGCCATAGACGGGAGCTCAACGATAATTTGACCTCCATACACGATTAGATCTTTCTGAGCACTTCCCTTCAATCTAAACCTTGAAAATAGATCAGGCACGGAATTTTGTTTTTTTTTGATGACCTACCCTATTGTTTTAGAATTTTTTTTTGTCTTGCTGGGTACACTTTATATGCCATTAGATAAATTCAAATTTGGGGAAAAGGTATGTGTCTCTTTTTTTTATTTTGATTTTTGGTTATTTAGTTTTTATTTTGTTTCGCTGCCAAAGTCTAAAATCAGAGTTGCATGAAATAAAAATGTGCTTTTAGGCGCAAAAACATACAAATCGGAATGGATAGATTTTTCTGTATGCAAACTAGCAAATTGAAGCTAGAACAGAAAAGAAAAGAAAAGAAAAGAAAAGAGAGCAAAAAACAAAAAATTAAATGTCATGCTATTGCTGGTGCTCGTGGTTCTGGCGTTGCTGCTGCCTGACATGACTTAACTGACAGTTGTTTATGTGTAGACATGTGTGTATAACTCTCCGCCTGTCCCTCTCTCCGTCCGTCCGTCTGTCTGCCTGTCTGCTAATGCATTTGCTTCTAGATACAGCTGTATTTGATAGAATTCTGCTTCTTAGCGATTTTAGGGAAGAATTTCAGATGCATTCACATGTGAGAGACTAACTTGAATTTATATTGAAGGCAACCCAGTAAAGGCAACCAAGGGCGGGCAGGCAGGCAGGGAAGGGAAGGACAGCCAGGGCAAGCAAACAGAGAGAGGCAAAGCATAGTCAGCTAGATAGGCTAACAAACAGACACACAACACACAACACACACACAACACACACAACACACACACGCAAGACACACAACTCACACATTTGCATTTATCAACGAAGTGAGTTTGTGCTTTTTGTTTTGTTTTCTGTTTTCGTTTTTTTTGTTTTTGTTTCTCGATACAAAAAAGGCAACACAACTTAACTTCCTTTATGGTCTTAAAAAAAAAGGTTTTTTTTTAATGGGTCAAATACTTTTATCTGCTTATCTTCCGTGGCCTCTTGGTTCCCTTTGTTCATACGATTTCCAAGTGCATCTATACTCTGCCCAACTTTGAGTAGCTTAATTCTTAAAAGTGTATCATATTGTTGTATTCGACATATTTACGGAGGAGTATGTGTATAGTGCAACTGAAGAACTTGAAAACTTTCCAGTAAAGTTGTGTGGAAAAAAATCACAGCAGTAGGGGGGAAAAAAACTTTAGAGATTAAATGGAGCAGATTAAGATTTCAAGTGCTTGACGTTATATAAACACATCCTTTGACATCAAAACAAACTCACACACTCACTCACGTACACACAAAACATGCATGCATTGCATGCAAATCTCACTTGTTCTTTTTCCTATTCTTTTAAATCTTTTTGTCTCATTCGTTGAGGTTTTTTTTTTTGGGCTTTGCATTTTCTGTGGCTTAGTCAAATTGTTCAGAGCCCAGGAAAGTTTTTGGGCGGCTGCCGTTTAATGCATTTTCTGTTCTCCCTGTCACTCTTCTAAACAAAACAAATTAAAGTTCAAAAGTATCTACATATGGCACTACTTACTTATAAGAGTAAAGTTTAAACAATTTTGAATTTGTTTTATAATTTTATCTAAGCACCTAGTCGATTAGAAGACGACATACGACATACGACGACATACGACGACATACGACACATACTTAAGTTGCAAAAGTAAAAGTTATTCTGATATACGAGTTCTATGTAAAAGTGACCTTAATAGGAATTTATAACTAAGTGTTGTAATTTGTCACATAGCTTGTGTGGTTAGTGAGAAGTTGAAGTTGATTTAAGTTATTATTGATTTAAATCAGTGTCGGCCATTCTAGAGCATTAACCAAATACCAATTTCGCTTTCTTGCGCTGAAAATATGTGCGAAAGAAAGAGACTATCTTCACTGAACAAATGTTGTAACAAGCCCTTCTATTTCATGAATTCGTGTTAAAGGGGTTGAAGCTAGTTTTTACCAGCTTCCTCCTCTGAGTAAGACAGTAATTTTTACACATCTACCGTATTCCTTCTTTATTTTAATGGCACAACAGTCCATGGACGCCTAGGACTAGCTTTTCGCATCCACAAATGTTGTACATGTTATATTTGTACATGAAAGGAAGGGTCCAAAAGTTTTATGCCGAATCCGAACGGCAAAGTGAAAAGCTTCTCATAGGCAATCTTTACTCTTGTAGTTTGCCGGTGCCTGCCAAGAGGAGGTGCCGCATAGAAAAATTTCTTTTTCTATATTTTGAATTTGCCTGTGCCGAGATTTGAACCCCGGACAGTCTGCGTAGCAGGCCAACGTCCTACCAACTACACCACAGCGACCACACATCTTCAGTATAGGGTTACCTTAAATATTTATAATATTTATATAAAATTGAACTCAAATAACTGAAAAATTCAGCAGATTCAAGACGTTGGGATGTAAATTGGTGAATATTTTGACAACGCTTTTTTTTTTTGATGCTTCATTGTAAGGAAGATAGAGGAGACAGGAGAGAATAAGTGAGATGAAGCGATGTCATAGAATGGATAAGAATTAACAGAAAAGCAGGGATTAGCACAGAAAGGGGGAGAAACGATATGTAAGAGAGACTCGCTGAAAGAAAACAAGAAAGTGGTTAAATAAAAAAAAAAAAAACAGATAGAGAAATGAATGTAGCGATGAAAGGGAAATGAAAGCAAGGTGCAGAGATGGGGTGAAGGGGGGAAAAAGTGAGAGGTAGAGAGGGAAATAGATATAGAAGAATTAGATAGGAAAAGAGAGATAGAAGGATATAGCAAGGGCGGTGAGAAAATGAGTTATGTTAAGCAATGACGATAGATGGAAAGCTGGAGGGAGAAAGAGAGAGAAAGAAAAATTAAACGGGGGCAGAAGGGGCTGGTAAATGTAATAGAAGGAAAATTGAGTGGTTCGGGAGAGAAAATGAATGAGAGAGGGATTGCGAGATATAAGTAGAAATCAAGATGGGACGATGTGGGACAAATTTAAGGATTACTCCCTTTCTATTTGTGTGTATCTTCACAGAGGACAAAGATAGGACGAACACAAAGTGAGAAGAAAAATCCAATCGCTGGAGAAGAGAGAAGGCAGGGAGTGGAAGAGGGAATGAATAAGAGAAGGCTGAGAGAAATTAAAAAGAAGTTTTCCGTTGTGTAGACGGATAGAGCATAGGAGAGAAACGGATGGGAGGAGGAGTGAAAGAAGTGGGGCTGCAAGGGAGAGAGGGGAGGCAGAAAGAATAAAGAGAGACACGACAGAGAGGAGCCAGGAAAGGAAAGAATGAAGTGTGATGGCAAGGTGAGAGCATAGAGGGTAAACGTGTTAAGATTGAGAAAGCGAAAGCTAGAGCTGTGTAAGAGAGGAGAGATATTTGGTTGCAAGAGAGTGAGAGTGTGGAAGGAAAAGTGATTGGGTTTTAAAGTAAGGGCATGGAAAGTGAAGGGAAGAGATTGAAAAAAAGGCGAGAAGAGAGCGACAGGCAGGTGAGGGTGACTGAGAGAAGAGATGAAAGGAGCAGAGAGAGTGATCTAAAAAGTAAAGTGAGAGAGAATGAAGGGTTGGAAATAAGGAAAGGACAGAGAATCATAGAGAGGCAAACGACATAGAAATGAAGAGTGAAAAAAGGGATGAGTAAGAGAAATTCATTGGTTAGTCACTTAGTGCCATTTGAGGTCAAATTGAGGTGAAGAAGTGAGTGAGAAAAGGAGGCGATATAAAGAAGTGGGCTAAAGGAATGTTATGTAAAAAGGAGAGTAAGGATGAAAAGAGAAAAATTATGAGTTCCCACCTGGCATGGACAAACCAAAAAAAAAACCCCGCTTTTTATGCAACCAATGAAATTAGCGTTTATTGGTTAAAATGTGAGAAAGCTAAGAAAATGTCACCACAACCGGAAGCTTGTGTAAAGCTGCACAAATAAAAAACAAGAAATAATAAAAAAAAGGAAGAGATTAACATTCTGCGAACGAGTTTAACTTGAATGCAACAACGACAACATGAACAACAACGACAACATGAACAACAACAACAATAACTACTTACTAATGGAACATGGAGAAATAGATAAATTTTAGTAGAACCGCCTATTTCATCATAAACACAGAAGTATGCAACTGCCATACATACACACAAACACACACACACATACACACATACAAGAAAACATATGAAATATTAACGTTGTAATGCAAAAAACAGAAAAGGAAGTGTAGATTACAGCTTCAGCTTCAGCCATGCCGCTTATCATTGCTAAGCGAACGTTTTAGCTTCATTTTTCCTTCTACTTAGGATTCCCGCTCATCTCCTTTTTGCTTCTAGCACGCGCTTAAATGTGTATTAAATGAAATATTGCATACATATGTAAGTAAAGTGTGTGTGTGTGTGTATGTATGGGAAGCTGTGAACTTCCGATTTTTCTTCAAGGATATTGTACTTATGTTTGTACTCAAATGTTTTATCGCTTCTTCCGTTGCTGTATTGATAGTATTTCCTTATGATCTTACCCACGAAATTTAAGAAAATGCTTAGCAAAATTGAAATATTATGTAAATTAATTTAATAAAACTAAAATTAAAAAATATTTTATATGCAGAAAATCATTTTTTTTTTTGAACGAAATTAATTTCTAATTTATTAATGTTAATAAATAATCATTATTTTCTTTTGCCTACAATCTGAACACAAGTGAACGCGATAATTTAAGTTCTCTACACCGTAGTGATTTTGCTTGGTTTCAGTTGCGTTAATCTGAGCAGGCAGTGACTGATTCAAAGAGGGGGCCTAAGGGGTTTGCTTTCTGCTTTGTGTTCCTTGGAGTCAGTTCGGCGGCAATACGTTGGGAAATGTTTAAAGGATGGATAAGTTTTTCTGTTTCAATGTTTGGAAGCTTTTTGAGTCCTATAATACTTAAGAGCTTCCTCTGGATCACAGAAGAAGAAGTTTACTTCAAAGAAATGTGCTAGTCCCTTGAAACTAATGAATAGCTATTCGCATTGTCACGGCGATGTACAAGAATTTTGAGTTATATATTGGTAACATTATTGATTATTGATGAGGTATATTAAAAACCAAGGCTTTAAACCCAAAACACCTCGTTCCCCTTGATTGATGAAATTTTCATAGAAATCGTAAAAATATTATATCTATACATTTTCTCCAAATGCATCGAACAATATTCTATTGCAACATTGAAAGGACTTAATTTATTTAAATAGGAACATATGTAAAATTATAATTACAATAGTGAAATGTTTATGATTTACAATATTTCACCAAAACGAAGTCAACAAGAAAGCATTAAGTAAGGTTAAAGACCGTGATAACTGCTAATCTCAAGTGTCCCTTCCTCAGCCATGAATGTCAGTCTCTTCTCAGTAGACTTCAAAATTTTTTGGAAAACAGGTCGTCGCCCAACTTGACTACCAGGCTTAATTTAGTTAGTCCATGGTCTGAAATATTTGTAGAACATTCAACAACTTTTGTTTGAAATTTAATTCTGTACCAAAGAACACCAAGCCTACCCGTTCCCACACTCTTCTTAAATAGTCAATTCCTCACTACCGTTCCTTTGGGAGAGAATTTGTTTAAAATTTGTTGAGAGTATAAAAAATCGGAGTATTTTTACGCCGCCAATGGATCCAAACTAGATGGAAGGGTGGGATAAGGGTTATTCTCTGATCTAGTTTGCTCTTTCATTTGTAAAAAACAATTTATGATTTTTAGCGCTAATCTTCTATCTTTTATTTACTACATATTTTTCTATTTGTCAACGTTCCTCTGAACAGCCTTTTTTGTCCATATCTGTTCAATGACTACAAGTAATAAGCTACTTCGAAAAGCGTGATTTATTGTGGTATAATGTTTTACGATATTTTCAAGATGTTGTATTGTAATAGGCCCATAAAACGTTGAACAAATGTACTAATTTTTACTGATTTTAAATTTCAGTTTAATGTACTAATTTTTAGTTTCAAAACCTGACTAACTAGACTAGACAAGGAATCGCTCCGATTTTTCAAATCTGAACTATGCTCAACTTAAAAAGCTGGTAGGTATTTGATTGCTTAGGTGGTTTTGAAACATAGATATTTTATAATATTTCAAAATCAAAATCTGACCAAATATGGGCTGGAAAGTAAAGCTTCCAAAATCCAATCGAAATCTTTTTTTTTTTTTCTTTTTTTTAAGTCACGATGGATGTCGAAGTTTGATATGTACCATTCCGCGTTGACGATGGTTAAAATTTTTTTTTTTTTGATTTCTCTCGTTGAGTTATTTGTGTGTTTGATTTACTGGCCGTGCTCCATATCTCAACACCATAAGACCAGATAGGGATAAGTATTGGCATAGCGATTTACTTCATAAACTACCTATCCATCTCCCGTCAAACAAAAAAGCTATGTGGTAAATCGATGGTTTTACGTCAAATACAAAAATACAAAGATGCAACCTCGGAAATAAAACAGCTGCAAGCTGGAGTTCCTCAACTCAGTGTGCTTGGGCCACTATTGTACTTATCTTTTGTACACAGCGGATGTGGCAAAGCCTACTGATCCTCAAAATATGATTGCAACATTTGCGGACGATACAGTCTTGCTGGCTGCGGATCGCTCTCTACAGAAGGCAACACCAAATCTCCAAGCCATACTCAATGATGTGCTCGAATGGTTTCACAGGAAGGGAATAGACATAAAAATGGAGAAAACTAGCCAAGTTTTGTATACTAATTAACCGAAAACTAGAAGTGATTCCGTTAAAAATTAACAATGAAGATGTACCTGTAGATACCAAAGCAAGAATTCTTGGCTTTATTATCGATCAAAAACTAACGTGGAAAGATCATATTGTAGCTAAGAGAAATCAATTATAACAGGGTTTTGGTCAACTCTATTGGTTATTGTGCTCAAAATGGAAGCTATCAACACACAATAATCGAAAAGAAATTGTCAAAATAGATATTTTTCACTTCTGCGATAAGATTTCACGAAATTCTTGATATTGATATTTAATAGTTTATCAAAACTTAGATGATTTTGGGGATTTCTGTTGTATGTATAGTGTTATTTATTCAGGCAGCCAGACTGCTCTGAAGGCCCTGGAAGGCCATACTGTAAAGTCTAAATCGGTAATAAAATCATACAGCTCCTTTCAAAACCTCAGTACTTAAAATAAACTACAACTCGTCTGGGTCCCAGTGCATTCAGGTATAATGGAAAAATATATGTGCCGGACGAGCTGGAAAAGCTAGGCGCATGCCGTGAGGTAGAGCCCTCATCACCATCACTCCTTTTAGGAAACCACTCATTGTTTTCAAACAACTAAACTCATTTTGAACATCTTTATAGGTTTTAGTACATTTTAGTACGATTTGGAAAATTCGTCAAAAATACATTTACAAAATTTTCTCAAAAACCATCACTTTTTTTTATATCTTTATATCTTTTTGAACTCTCATTTCTTCTTCATGTTTTAACAACTCATGTAGGACCTAGGCCTAACTTTTCGCATCCATATGTAGATAAAATATTTAACAACAAAATAGATATAGAAATTATAATCTCACAGGTTCTCTTTTTTTTCAAATGACTACAGTCGACTTTTTTTTATTGTACAGTATAAAAACATATGGAAAATTAGGGGAAAATTCACTTTCAGATTTATATAAAACTTCCCCGCTATTGGATCACGCAAATACTGCCTTTATTTTCCGTTACAATAACTGTTTACTTATTAATGAAATATTATTTTTTTTGACTTAATTTTAAAAATTTGAATTTACCCAGAAAACTTTTGCCTGTCGACAAGAAAACAATTAATAATAAGCTGAAAGCTTTTAATATAAACAAACAGCAAATAATAACTTAACGAATGAACCAATGCAAGCATGAAACTTTTAACGAAACACAATGCATGAGAGCGAATCGGAAAAAGAAAGAAAGAGTTCAGATACAAGCAGCCTACTATCAGCGGCAATACGTACAGAGCGAAGCGGAGCAAAAGTATTTTGCTGTTAGTTTGTGTATCTGTGTAGTGAGTGAGTGAGAGCGATTGCGTTTGGAGCAAAAAACCAAAAGAAAAACAACTAACACTTTTTTAATATTTATTTATTATTAACAAGAAAACCACAGAAAATAGTAGCAAAAATAAACAAACAAAAATTTCAGTAACAAATCCGATACATACATACATAAATTTTCCTACATTTTTGGTAAGCACATACTCTACATAAATTTCTACATAACTTTTTCAACTTTTTATTTTATCGTAAGCAAAAGTATTCCTGAGCATTATTCATGCACATTGTAGGTACAATTAAATCAATATTCACACACAACAACAAGCAGCAGGAATTTTGTTTATAATTTCGACTTTTGCTTTGCATAAACAAAATGAAAATTCAACGAAAAACTACACATACACATTCACACACACACACACACACCACGCTCGTACATTCATTGGAACATTACAATATTCGCCGCATTTGCGCGGTTCTTTCTTATCAATTCGACAAGGAGCGATTTGCCGCAGATTCGCCGTGAAATTTAAAATATACACACGCATATGCTAAGTTTTTTGTTTGACAACAACACCTACGCAGACTGATTTTGCTGGAAAAAAAAGGGAACAAATACAAAAAACAACAACAACAGCAACTAATCAAAATCAGAGCAACACACACAGATCCACACATTCAATAACAATAAAGATAATTCGCTCTCTTATTTTCAATCATTCATTCACTCCCCTCCGCCCGCTCCCCTCATTCGTGTTTTTGTTCTTTCAGCACATAACAATTTCTCGCTCTTTCTCTTCCAAACTTTTTCTGTGTTACTGTTGCCAGATTCGGGTAAATTTACCAAAAAGTTCTAATTTTAAATTTATTTTATTGGGTAAAGTAAAAAAGTTAATTAAACTAGTAAGTTGTAAAATTTACATAAAGAGCCGATCCTTATAATCTGACTACAAATATTTATATACCGCTTAAAGAAACCCTGTCATTCCGCCAAACTCATTAAACAAACTCAGTGTACCGAAATTGATCGACTCATTATCTATAATGCAGATAATGCTTAAAATTTAAAATAGAACTCTTAAACTGTTATAAGCCTTTCATTAAAAGATAAAATTGAAATAGTTAAAAATAAAAATTGTTAAAATATTTCTTGGGTTTTTATTCCCTACACACTCTGTTTTTGAGCAAGAAGCGGTTGTTGGTAAAAGCCCATTAATATGCGTCGTAGTTAGAACGTATAAATATACAAACATAAACGATAAACGAGTTAGCCATGTCCGTCCATCTGTGAACGCATTGTGGTTTAATTTTTTACACAAAACGTGAAAATTTCACAAAAATTATCTGGCAACATTACCATTAGTGATTGTGTACATAACTGTAAACCCTTTTCCATTTCATGCTTTTGCGGCAAATTCCATTGCAATGAGTTAGCCGAAGCGACAACAACAGCAATGAAAACGAAGGTAATAAACACATCAACAACAACAACCAGGAGAATAACAACCAACGCGAACGCAATTCGCACTTCGTTTACGTATGCGCTCTCTTCTGTGGATTTGCATTTTCGAAACTTTCGCTCTCACCTGCTACCACTCTACCACTCGGCTTTAACTGCATCTGCTCTCATTTTCATTGCTGATAAAACAAAGAACAACAACAAAAGTACCTTTTGAAACGCATTCAGTTAAAACGTGCGCATGCGATACAATTTCGTTTCGCTCCGCACTCAAACTCTCGCGCAATTTAATTTATCCGATTAGCAGAGGCAAGTTTTTGGTTATTTGTTTGGGTTTTTCGTGTCTTTAGTTGTTGTTTATATTGCTGCTGATGAATTTTCTTATTTGATGGTGGTGGTTGAAAGTCAAAATTGCATTATTATTTCCTCATCTCTTTATACTCACACTCACTCACTCACACACACATGCATACGCTCTCTCTTACCCTTCTACTGTCGTTTGATTATAAATTTACCGTCTTGCTGTTTTCTCTCATTTGCATTAAGCCGATATTTTCGCTGTAAAAAGGTTTTTATTGCAAGTGAACGGTTTTGTTTTTGGTGGCACAGTGAAAAATTGTAGAGTTGTTTTTATTTCACGCTTACATATTTCTTTTTTTTATGATACTAACAAGAATGGATGGAAAGTCTAAATTTTCTAGGTGTCAAATGAAGCTCTTTTCAAATCATATTTTAATTTCTATAACGCAAAAAAAAAAAAAATTACTAACAATCGGTAATTCTCATCCTCAAAATTTAATCTAATTATTTCTAGTAAGAGCGAATTGTAGGAACAAAAATTAGAGAAACTATTTTTCAACATAGCACCCCTTCTTCGCAAGCAATGACAAACTTCCAAAAGTAAAAATTGACAAGGAAAGCTTTTAACTTTTCCGTTCGTATTCAGCATAAATCTGTAGGTCCTTTCCCCTTGTATCTCACTATGCAAAATGAGAAACACCAAAAGTTTTAATAAATTTTAATATTTCATTGATTTTTTCACCTCTTCCACGCAAATCTACTTAAGAAGTGTTTTTACCTTAAAAAATCATGCAACATATCCACTGTCACCCCACCACACACATTACAGCGAACAACGGCCGCACCGCATTCATGTTTCCGCTACCAACAGCAGCACCGCCGAAAAGCCCACAAACCTGTTAAGGCGAATTCAAGTGCGCTTAGCTTGATTCATTCTTGCTTGTCTCTTGTAAAGTAAGTATGTAGCAACAACGAGAGCAAGTGAGATTGCGCGCTATACAAACAGAAAGTACGAGGGAGAGAGCTAGAGAGTGAGAAAGAGCAAATATGCAAATGTTGTTTATTGGGAGAACAAGAAGTGGAACAATTTATATTGCTCATAAATGCTCAACAACAACATGAACTTATGGTGTATGCTCGCGAGCAGTGTGACCAGCAAATTTTAAAATAAAAACCTAAAAAGGCTAAATCACTTCTTCAAAAAAGCTAAAGAGAAGCCACTTCACACCTATCACTTTTTGCAACATATAATTTCCAAGTTATTGCCCATTTTTCTCATTAACATTGTTGTACGAAATTGTAAACTTATGATTAAATAATGAGAATATCAAAATAAAAACGAATATCAATATAAAGAATTTAAATTTCGTAGTATGTTAGTATGTATCTCAGTAAATATTTTAGGCCAAGGAAGGGTACAGACCCAGCCATTTACCGCCCCATCGCAATTTTTCCTACACTTTCCAAGGTCATGGAGAGCATAGTAATCTTCCACTTGGTTAAATATCTATGGCAAAACGAATTGTCTAGTGAAAGCCAACATGGTTTCCGTCGAAATCGCTCAACGATATGTCTTATGGCTCTTATTCTTCATCGACCACTGGAGCCATAGCGTCCAAGACTTTGTTGAGAGCAAGGCGGTTGATGTAGATATATCCAAAGCATTTAACCAAGTGTTGCATATGGGTCGGTAATAACTTCACTCCATGTATCACGAGTTTGCTAAGTGACTGCTATATCCATGTTATAGTAGATAGTATTGTTTCAGAAGGTCGCGCCACTTTTGCTTTAATGCCACAGCGTCCACTCACCCCCAACCCTTTTCCTTATATTCATCAATGAGCTTCTGTCACCCTAACTTTTTGGAGATTGAGCGAAGAGCAATACTATGACTTACTCACTCAATAATGATCTCCGAGTAGAATTATATGAATTGAGTTCATATATTGTGTAATGTAAAATTGTAAAATTATCACTTAATTTAGGTAGTTTCAAAAAATTTCAAATTTAATACACTGGTATGAGGACATGGTATGTATTTATGTAGATTAAAATGGTCCAACAAAAAGTTTATATTTTTGCCTCTTTGATTGATGCATTGGATCATTGGGAGTTTGGCGTAATAAACCGATTTTCGATTGCGAACACATACGTTGGATCGTGTGAATAATTTTACTTTTCGGCAGAAACAAAAAATAGTAGAGATGATTCTTGTTGTTGTTGGTTTAAGACCATTCTAAGTTGATTTCAAATGAAAGAGCATCAAAAAATATTATTAACTGCATAATTATATTTGCAAACACGGACCTGAAGGTAATTTAAATATGTAGGTGATTTTTGGGGTAAAATTAACACTAGCGTCACACTATAATCGATCGTATTTAGGACATTTCTTTCATCTGATTTTGTTAGATAAGATATTGTTCGAATGGTCTATTCACGTGAGATATATTTATTTTGTATGGTCGGAAGCCGGTGCTCGTGTGCATGCCGTAACTTGGAGACCTCTGGTGAACACGGGCAGACGGACGGCCATGGCTAATTCGATTCCGCTATGTACGCTGATCATTTATATGTATACATAGTATTTATATATTCATTGCTGCGATGCTTAATTGTGGGCGTTACAAACAATCGTTACTCGATCAAAACCAATGTACATACTCTGTACAGTTAGTACATCAGTATATCACATAATTTAGAGTAATTCCACCTATTTTTGAAATTAATTAAGGCTAAAAGGTTAAGGCTAAGGTTAGTCCATAAATTTTTAGTCTAAATGCAAAAAAATAAAGGGTAAATATAGCCTCAAAAAAAAAAGCTGATATGGTCACACTGCTCGCGAGTGGCGATGAACCACTCGTGTGTGTAACTTTTTTCTCTCTCATTTGTTGTTGTTGTTGTTATTGTGTAGACACTCGGTGGATTTTGTACGTATTGCTGTTTTTGTTGGTGCTGTTGGTGTTGTTGTTGTTGTTGTTGTTGTTGGATGTACGAGTACTATGCTTTTTCCACGGCTGGTGTTTTCTTGCTGTTGGCGTGTTCATGTTCATATTGCTGCTATTGTTGTTGTTGTTGTTGTTGCTATAAAGTACTACACATACAATTTCAGTACGTACTTGCACTATGTAGCCAGCAGCAAACCGAACGAATGTGAATTTATACGAATGGTTTGTGTAGATACAGAGTAAATTAGTATGTATGTATGTATGTATGTACCATATCGGAATAGTATGGATATTTTCAATCTGAGTACATGTAAATATGTATGCATATAGAAAAACATTCGCATTCACATTCGCGTTTTATGAGACCAGCCAACAGCCAACAACCAACGACAATTTTCTCTTTTTCACATTGAGTTCAATTTCAGTACGAATTGTACTTTGAAGTGAATCGGAGGTGTTTGAACGGGTTCTAATTGTAATAATTGTAACTGTATAAAGAAAAATTGTTGTATTGTAAAATCTGGAAAAAATAAATCCACACACACACACACACACATACATACATACATACATATGCAACAAAGTGAACAGAAAACAACAAAAATCCGATATATCTATCGACATACTCGTACCGTTTATACCAAACCGGATTAAAAGAAAATTTTGCACTTTTTGCGAACGTTTTTTTTTTTGCCTGCGCGGAAAGAAAACTCTGTGTTTTATAGCGATACAATTCGATTGCGATTGCAACAATTGGGAAAGTCGTAAGAAACCTAAACAAACAAACAAACGAAAACATCAAGAAAGTGATCGTTTAACAAAAAAGCCAAAAACCAAAAATTATCTTGAATATTTCAATCAATTAGCAGCAATAGCAAGAAAATCTGATTTGTTGTATCTATCAAAACTGCATGCACATATCTTGTGACTATATGTAAACGTGTTGAAAGTTGGAAAACTTGATGAACATTTTGTGCTCTTAACGTTTATGTTTGTTGTTTGCAAGTGCAAGTGCAAGCTAGTGAAAGTGTAAAGTAGCAACAGCACAGTAACGAATACGAAACAAAAACCAAGCCGAAAAACATCAAGAAAAGAGTCTCAAACAAATCAAGTGTGCAAAAATTTCAATTGGTAAATTAAACTTTTTTTTTGGATTTTAATTGAAAAAATCAAAGAAAAACGTTTTGAAAATATCTAGCTAATAGTTTTAGACAATTTTTTTTTCGATTTCCTGAATTGAATTATAATGTTTTTTCTGCAAGGAAAACTTGTTTGATTTTATACACAGACGTTAACACACACACATGCACATACACTCACACAAATACATGAAGAATGTATGCATATTTTTAGCCAACAATTGTTGCCCAACCAGTAAGGTACTACAAACTACTGTCTGCTCCACGCGCAGACAGACAGACAGACAAATAGATAAATGAAATGGGTAGGCTGGCGGCTGTACTGAGGGATACAATGTAGACTTTGATCAAAAAAAAAATTCAGAAATGGTAGACTAATTTTTGTTTTTTCAACACAATTTTTACTTATTTTCCTCAATATACTAATTTTCTTTTTCTAAAGCACACGCATCGCCAGTCAGAAAAAAAAACCGCTAAGGAAAACAAATATTAGTAGCGAAATATTAGAGTCGGTATAAAAGCTTCTATATTTGTTGTTTTTGTATCTACTGAGTATTGTTGCTTTTCTCCTTAAATTTTTATCCCAATATAACATCAATAGCAACCACAAGAACAACAACAATAACAACAACAACATACAAGCACCCCCGAACCCAATGAAAACTAACTCGCATAACGGTGGTTCAGTTGTTGCTGTGGCGACGGACGACAGCACCACGACCAGCAGCAGAGAGCAGCAAGTGCGACGTCAGCGTCTACGTTAGCAGTACGTTGTTTAAGCGCTGCTTTACATATTTTACATTCGGTGTTGTTGTTGCATGGAGCAAGGAGCGCGAGCACGCACGGTTTCAACTCAAAAGAAAAAAAATCCCATGGAAAAATTGTAAAAATCACAAAGAAAACTACTTTGTAATGTTTTTAATTTTCAAAAATTAAATAAAACACTTGAATTCACCACAACGAAAAAAAAGAAACGCAGCAGGCTTTGAAAGTTCTGTTAAATTTTTATTTGTCAAATGTAAAAAGAAATAAAATAATAGAGACGAAAGAAGGAAAGCAAACATTTAGTAATATTTTTGTGCCGTGGATAACAACAACTTTTATGTTTTATGTGTTAAAAAGTAAATTGGAAAATCGAAAAACTAATGGTGTAAAACGTGAGTGTGCAAAAGATTTCTGTGTTTGCTCAAATCAAGTTTCCAAAATATAAAGCATGGAAAATATGTATAAAAATTTTGAAATTTTGTAAGGAAAATGTGAAATTTCGGTTAAATTTTTCCTTTTTTTTTGAACTTCCTTTGTGTGTTCTTCTTGTTTTTCTTACTCTCCCATACTCCCACTCACAGTCTATCATAAAGGGAACGGACGCAAAAAAACGGTATCTCCACTCTTTGCATGCCAACAAATTTAAGGGTTGCTCTTGCTGCTGCTGCTGCTGCTGTCGCTGCCGTTGTTACTGCATCTGCTACTACTACAGCCGCTCTTTCGCCTACAATTTTTTGCTTAAATTTCTGTGTATCGTTTTGTACATACAAGCCCTGAAGTTCAATTAAAGTTTTTATTATTTGTGTATTTTCCGCAATTTTCAGAACAAAAAACATTACAAACAATAGCGGGCAGATGCAATAGTAAGCGTTTTCTCATATTCATTTTCACCGTCGCTTTTTTTTTGTACAGTTTCTATGATTTCCATTTCTCGACAATTTTCCCTTTAATCGTTCTTTCCTTCATTGTGCGTTGTAAAGCTTTTGACATTTTGTTATTTTTCCCCAATTCTTTTTCTGTTTCCCTTCAATGATTGGGGGTTGATTTTCCTATATTTGTGTGCTTAAAATAAATTTTCACACTTTTCTCGAAATGCCGGCTTCAGTTTTTTATCTCGTATGCTGCTTGTTTCCCAGGAATGTTGTTTAAAAATTATTACAGTATAACATTCTGTGCTAAAAGTTTAGTTTTATACCAATTGCATATGAAAATCGTGGTTGTTTGTTAGTTGTGTGTTTGTGTGTGTGTTGGAGTTGCCAGCTTTTGACACGAACTTAGTTTAGTGACTATTTTTATTTGGTTTTGGCAGTTGGAAATTATTACTTTCATACAACAAATATCAGCAATTCAAGCAAGACGGGAAAAATATTTACCGGAAAGAGTTGCCATTTGAAAATAAATATTAAGTGGTAATTTTTTCAAGTTATGAGTAATTTTGGAAAAATATTCCGCCGCAAGACCCACAAAACAAAAAAAAGGAATAATGAAGGAATTTTATGAGTTCAAGTTCGAGTTTGAAACCTAGAGACTTTTTGCCTAAAATAAGTAATTAGAATAAATCTAACACAATGATAAAGTTTCAAATGAAGTGTGCAAAGTTTTTAAAAACCTTACGACTCTGGAGTAAATTCTGTTCCTATCGTATTACCAAATTCTGTTCAACCCTTAAGCCAGACCTAGTTGCAACAATGTTTCAACGCTGGCTAATCGAAGAGTGTATGTTTGTGTACTTTCTGAAATTATATTTTAAATTTCTCTTAGTTAAAATCACGACCTTAACTAAGGCTACACTCAAACACTCTCCCACCCAATACAAATTTTAAGTTAAAGTACTTGAAGTCGAAACGTGGTGATCAGTGTCCCCAAATTAACCAACCAAATCTAGTGGATTTCTAAAATTTAAACTGTTTATAAAACGCTGGTTTAAAAATCGGGTAGAAATGTGTAGAATTTTTTTAAAAATAAACGAATTTTTTTATTTTTTAGAAGTTTTGGTTGTTTTTATCCAAGATTTGACAGCACTGGTGATAAGTTTAATTTTAAATTTTTACAGGCAGAAGTATAAACGTTCGCTATTCCTTCTTTCTTAAGTTTCATTAAAAAAATTGGATTTTGGTAAAATATTAAAAAAAAAAAATTACCAAAAATGTTAGAACCATAAAATGTCGGCATGATTTTGTGAAACCGAAAAAAAACCGTTTCGGAAAAAGTGTCGCCTATCACTTTTTGTCCACGCTATTCATTTATGTATACGTCTCATATAACATTTCTTTCAAAAAAGAAAAAGAAAAGTGAACTCATCCAGAAAATTTTGTACAGTTACCCTAAAAGTTTGGTTCAGGCTAAATCCGACATCTAAACTTTGTACCTTTTGTACTTTAAAAGTTATTAAAAGTGACTGATTTTTCTTCAAAAAAAAGTTCGAAACTGAGATATTTTGGGTTAAAAAACAGAACTAAATATTCTAAATACTTAGTTCTTGTGTGATTTGATTGTATTGATATTTGAACTTGAGGTGAAATATGTACAATCTTAAATTAAATCGCTCGCTTGCTTCAATACTGTCATATCTCAAAAAACAAAATTTTCGAGTTAAGTATGCAAAAATAGCTGTTATGTTGCGCTTTATTTAGTGTAAAAAACTCATAGGTAACTGTATTGAAAATTTCTTAAAAAATTAGGAATTAGTAGGAATAAACTTTGATTGCAAAACTAACTGACTGAGAAGCTATAGTTTTATAAATAATTTCTAATTTAAGGATAACTGAATCAAAAATATATTTTACCACTGGTCAACACATAAAATTATTGAATAACTTCAAATCATTTTTCTGATTGATCTTTCATCGCTGAGCACTGAAAGTTTTCTGTTAACTGCTTTAGGTTTTTGAAAAAAAAAGAAATCGAAAACAAAGCTTGTTTAGTAACATGCTAAATGAAAACAAAATTTAGAAACGGACGACGTATAACATTCGAATCAAGTAAAATAGACGAAAGTGGCAAATAGTTTCATTTTAATATGAATTGTATCTGAGAATCTGCTGTAAAAACGAATTGTGATGGTTGATTTCAATTTGGAAAGAAACCCTGGTTCAATAACAAATATGACAATAGAAATTTATCCACGAACATCAAAAAAATAAATAGAATCCTGGTTGGACACGGCTTCTGCAATGAAACACTAACTAAAATGAACATAGTGAACAATAACACTTGTGAAGCCTGAATATCAATACAAACAACTGACCACGTGCTATTCAAATGCCCCAAATATATTATATGGAATAAAACAAGAGACAATTACCAGCAACTCATCCAAACTAATACTATTACAGAAAATATAGAAACGCCGAATATTGATCACTACAACATATTAAATAAATTTATAATCGAAACGCAGTTAACAATATAAAAGAAAAAGCAACAATTCAATAATCAGTTATGGCGATATAATTTCCCCTGGAAATCGGGCTAAATAAATCTCTACACCTTTTCTTAGGAAAAGCCTACAGAGTAACTTTAAATATCTAAAAAAAAAAAAAAAATAATCATGATATTCAATATTGTTTCAAGTAGAAAAGGTTCAATATTTTTTGAAACTGCATAACATTTCCCTTAGAACATTTCCAATTTCTACTTTAAATCTTTTCATTGACCAATAATGAAAATTGAATTTCGTTGGGAGATTTTCAAAACTTTTTATTTATTCCCAGAGAACTTTAGATGAGGCTAACAATTTAGATTTGGAAGGTTCTTGAAGATTAGATCGTTGGACGACTATGATGATCAAAGCAGCATAGAATCCAACTAGAGGGGGACCCACAAGGGAAAGATGTCTGTGGAGGCTGCAGTATATCCAAAGATTTTAATGTTTATAATACTTACTTATATCTAGCTTGTACTTTTGACTGACATTTAGTTTGCGTTTCTTTGGTGCCTCTGTTCTGAATTGTGGTCTGAGTTTTGACCTAATTTTTGGTCTAAATTTATCTTCTTTTGGTCTGAATTTCCATATGAATTTGGTCTACTTTTGGTTTTAATTACTTTCGGGGGTTATAGCCCTCTCAAAAACGTGATTGCTTATAGACTTTGGAATTCTTTTTGGTCTGAATCTTTAAGAACCTTATTCTTGTTTTGATTTTTGGAATGCTTCTGGTTTGGATTTAAGTTTGAATTTTGATCTGAGCTTTGGTCTGAGTTTTTCTCCTTTTGATCTGATTTTTGTATTGGCCTGATTATTAGTCGCAATTGTTTTCCATTTGGTCTGAGTTTTGATGAAAGTTTTCTCTGATTTTCGGTTTGAGTTTGAGTCTCCTATTGGTCTGAATTTCGGTTTCTTTTTGATCTTAGCTTTGATGTAAATTTTATTTATGTTTTTGGAATTGGTTTTTATTTTGTATAATGTTCGGTATTTTGGCATAGTTATTGTTCTCAGATAATTTACTAAAATCATGGTTCGAATCGCCTGATCCGTGAATAACGTACAACTCATCAAGTAATTCAATCCAAAATCATAGTAAATTACGTGACGAGTTGTTCGTTCACGAATCACTTGACTCAACAGCAGATGCGTTCTAAGCCAACCTTAGATTCTTCACTGAATCCAAGTGAAGCTTTGTGGTAAGACATTAAGCTTACAACTGTACATTTTATTTTCCAGTAGACATCAAAGTATCTTTCGTTACGATGGTCACAACATTTTTTTATGTGAATTTGATGCTAACTTTATGTGAAGGCAGCATTCATTTTTATAATTTTGTTGTTGTTGTCTTTTGCAATTTAACTATGGCAACTTTCTTCAATTTATTTCACAATTTCTAATGTGTTTTTCTCTTGTTTTCTTCACATTTTCATGTATATGCCAAACAGCTGATTCCAGCGTACTAGCGGTAAAAATACTGGAGTAAAAGCTAAAAGCGAAAAGGAAAAAGGAAAGCAACACGAAAAGAAAATCACAGTAAATCTGTAGAAGGAAAAGCTGAAAACAAACTCAAACAACTAACGAATCAACTCTGCTCGTCATCAGCCGCCGTCATTTGATTTGAGAGTGTCACTTGCGAAATTAATAATTAAAATAATTATTAATTAAATAAGAAGCAAAACCAAACAAAACACACAATTATCATAATCATAAATATTATTATTTATTTAAATATAAATAAATAAGTAAATAAAACTCAAGTCAAGTGATACCTATAAATATAGAAATCGTCGTGTACGTGCTTACCAATAACACCGGAAATTGTGCTATAGCGGATCCGATTACAAATTGAAGAAAAATAAGTGTATAATAATTCTTTCTTCAGTATTGAAGAAAGCGTGTGTGTCACTGTCATTGTCACTGTCGTTGCTGTCGTTGTTGTCGTTGTCTTTGCGTTTGTCGGTGCCTTGCCGTCGTATCGTCTAATTCCACATTCATACGTAGTTTAGAAGTGCCACGGAATTGTCGTTGTCGCTCGATTGCTCGATTGGTCGTTCGCTTGTTCGCGTTATTTAAATACTGAGATCCTCAGGTCGTGTCTGCTACACTACAAGTGCGTAGTGCGTAGCATATTTTTAAGCGCTCACAAAAAGTCTAAACGCGCTCGGTACGTGAAACGGCCAGCTCTATTTTTCACCCACACGTTTCATTGAAAGCCGTCAAGATAATTCATCAACAAACAGTCACCGACCTAAACTTCGCAACGGCGACCACAATGCCATATAACGGCGCTAGTAATGGCAGTGGCGGCGGCGGCGGAGGTGGTGGCGGTGTAAGCGATGGGCCTCAAAACAAGAAAATACGCACTGGTGTTCAACAGCCAGGCGAAGGAGATGCGCACATGCACGTGAGGGTAAGTTTCACATTCACATACAAGCTCGTCCATTGAAGTTAAAAATGTACTTACTTACCATAACTTTTGCTTAGGTTTTGATTTGCTTCACCACATTCTCTTATGGTAGTGTTATTTTTAAGTTTTGCGTTTATGAAAATCAGTGCGCCACTGTTAACGGCATGTGCCTGTGTGTATGTGTGTGCTGTAGCGCAGCACAGCCCAACTACATATGTACCTGCCGCTCAAGGGTTGGAAAAATCGATTTTCATCCAAAACCAACAACACAGAAACACAACCAAAATCCCAAAAGCTGCGCACATTGATATTTACTGATACATATTTATTCTTGTTGAACGATAAAAACTGAGAAATTATATATTTTTTTTTTATATTTCTGTTTACGTATTATATGGAAAAAAAAAATGGATTTTTGGTTAATGGATTTTGTTAAGAATGCGTGATTTCTATTTTTATAATTCATAGAAATTTCATATGGCAACACTGTTGCCATAATGTTTTGCTAATTTTAATAGCAATAGAGTAGCAGCAATAGAGTAGAGTAACAGCAGCTACAGCAACAGCAACTACAGCTGTAACATAACAAGCAACCTTTCTGACTCTTACGCTCGCTCTCGCCATAAATAAACAAGAAAGAAAGAAGCAATGAAAATGGCAGACATTTGTATAACGCCAAAAAGTGTGTTGGGTTGGTGAATTATGATCTCAAACAAAAAAAAAAGGAAGTCATTACGCTCTTTTTTCTACACTTCCTTTTTAAAAACTAAGTATTTAGTGATAAAAATTTAGATATAAAATTAGTTAGTAATAACAATTAAATTTGCTATTTACATAAATATCCATTAAATTAATTTTTCCTAGCATACTCTTAGGCTTATTAGCATATCAAATGCTTTAAACATGTGTGCGCAGAGAAAAACGACAACAAGCAGCGTACAAATTATTACAACATTACACACTTCAAACTCATGAGTACAAGTATTTGTAGATTTGAAGAACGTGCTCTCAGTCTCAGACTCATATATGCTGGTGCCTGAGCCTGAGCATGAGCATGAGCATGTGTGAGCATTGCTGCTCTTGATGTGTCACATTTGCCTCTTATTTCTATATATTTTGTTTTTTCTTTTGTTTTTGTCTAACATACTTGACTGCTGTTGCTGCTGGTGCTGCTTCTTGACTGCGTGCTATACTGACTGTTGCATACATTTAGGTGCATAAAAAAAAAATGTATACATATTAAAAATAGCAGACAGCGTTATGTTGTTGTTGTTGTTGTTGCTGTTTCTGTTTCTGTTCACCTTTTCGTTTCGCTTCACAAAGCACAACAATCTAAGCGTCCAAGCATCATTCATTTTTCACTTGCATTTAGCACTGAAGTACAATCATTTAGCTAGTGATGGTGCAGCTGCATTGCATTGCATACCTTTAGGCGTTGATGAACAGGAAATGAGAGACAAACGTTGGGTACGGTTGAGTTTTTATTTTCTTTCTTTTTGTCCTTTTCTGCTCTTATGAAGTCTTCTGCTGTGTGTTATTCTATGACAGTAATTTGCAGTTATTTAGTGCCTTGCCAAATGGTAAGCGTTTTTTGTTACGTACCGTATAGTAAATGAGCGCAAGTGTGTGTGTGTGTGTGTGTCAGTTAAATTATAAGAAATTATTTTCGCTGAAAAAAATTGCAAATTATTTTGGCATCTAGTAAAAACTTAATTATTTTTGAAAACAAACTAATAAGAAAAAAAAATGCTCATTATTTGGAAGAAAGTTGAAAGTCGATACCGGACTTATTTAAACAAAAATATATGATTTTTCGGGACTCTGGTTTCAGACCTACAAAAGCAAACCAAAGTATCCCCTACGATCGTTTGTTTAGTCAACGTAAATACTTAATAACTTCATCCATATTAGAAAGGGATTGTCTATTTTTAAGTATTTCTCCGGGCTCCACATCTCTGGAATACTTCCTTACTTACTTACTTTTAATAGCACAACAGCCCATGGAGGGCAAGCGAAATTGGGAATGTTGGAGGATACCAACATTCCCAATTTCGCTTGCAATTTTTCTGGGTAACTTGAACGGGTCGCGTTTAGCTAATGTAACGATACGATGGTCGGTCAGTAATGAAGTTTTTTTCGGTGCTCCACGCGTTTCAATAGCTTTTTCTGGCTTGAGAGCATTTGTAATGAAATTCTGAGACCGTCCCATCGATATGGCAGTGAATTTGTAGGTTTTTCGTTTGTGTCGGAGCTGACGAACGAGTCTTCTCTCTCCTGTACTGCAATGAACTCCACGACCCATCTTATAATATTCAAATTTATAATTAAACCTTTATTTAGTTCACTTTGATCGAAATTTTACCTTCTGGAACCTAATAACGCTTTAAATATATTCACTTTTAATTTAAACCAAAACACACCTATTTATTTGTCCAGATCAATTTGAAGGTTGAACAAATAAACAAGCCGCAACATATATCGAGAAGAACTTTTGTTGCGGGAATTCCCCCCATTTCATTCCAAAACACAGTGCTACCAAACTTCCAAATTTGCCTTTTGATTGTAGACCATGTCAATTAATTTTTATCGTTCATTTTAAAAACTTTTGGGTTCACACCTATTATTTTGTCCAGGTATTAGAATTTAATCGGTAGAAATTAAGTTCAGAGGTTGAATCCTCTGATCTGTGAACGAACAACTCGTAACGTAATATACTTTGAATTTCATATAATTTCAGAGTAAATTACATAACAATTTGTACGTTCATGAAGTAATTTATATATTTATTTTTATTTTTGTTTATTCACGAAATCCTTAGTGCTACAGGATTTAAATAATCCTATCTTGATAAGCACAAGTCACAATCAGATTAGACTTGATTTGAGCACAGGCCCTCTATCGCCCCTATAACTTTACTTCTTGTGGATCCATCACAGCTTCTGAATCCTGAAACTCTGATAAGATTGAAAAATGATACAATTCTGGTTTGAAATGTAATCCCCAAGTAGAAAAATCACTTTATTTTCTTTGGAAATTATTCCGAATTCATAAAAATCTCAATGTCTTGTTAGAGCATGGCATACATTTTATTATGCGAGTAATTTTCCTTGAATTTGAATTAACTACATATCGGTATCAAAACTAGACAGACTTATTGTCAAAACAAAAAACTTTTTAATAATTTATAAATGTATACTATATAACTAGTGAGTAGTGAATCTCTGGTGCATATCTCATTATATCATCGATATTTTTTCTGCAATTCCGATAGAAAAACAAAAATATCTATAATAAATGCATTTTATTTCAATTTTCTAGTTACCCAAACTCGCGTCTCCCTCCTCATCATTCGCGTCTCCATCAAAGCGCACTGACTTTTCTACACTATTTGTTGCCACCAACTGCTGCTACAGCCAAGCGCCAAAATGTCTGCCATGATGGCGGCGTAACTTTGCTCTAGAAAAATATACATCAATTCTGCGTAGTTAAAGTTTAGTTGTTCCAATAGCTACTCTCAATCTACTTCCACTTCCAGATTATCACACATTCCCAGAGGCACGCTCATGCGTACATATACACACACACACACACACACACACATATATATATCACAGTGATATATAAGTACACAGATGTCCACTTTTATACATGATGTTGGTGCATCATCAACCATCGTGACCATAGTCGATGAATAAAATAATAATCATGTTTTCTGTTTTCTGTTCTTGTTGTTGTTGTTGTTGTTGTTGTTGTTGTTGTTGTTGTTGTTGTTGTTGTTGTTGTTGTTGTTGTTGTTGTTGTTGTTGTTGTTATTGTTGTTGTTGTTGTTGTTGTATATGGCACGAAGGCGAATGCGTCACTACGATATCGTTGCTACTGTTCCTTTCAGCTTTGTTTCTGTTGCTGAATGGTTGATTATTGTTGCCGTGTTTGGTACGATGTGATACACACGCACTTTCAACCAGCAACCCTCTTCATTTCAAATAATAATAATAGAGTGCAACAACACTGTTCAACAAATTTTGTACGTAATTTCAATTTATATTCTTAACTATAATTTAATTTGAATCTTAATTGATATCGTGAGATGTAGTTTAGAAAAAAGAAAAGCTATAATGGAATATTCTGAAGCTTCTCTGTGCCAGTTTTATTCATCAGTTTATTCCAATATAAAAGTGATCTCGGATAAGAGGCTCGGACAAGAGGCTCAGCCAAGAGGTTGGGCTGATCTAATTTTCCATAATTTGTCTTAAGTTTAAGTTTCATCTGTTGCAAATAAGTAGATACATGGAGAGGAAGTTGTGAAAACCCATATTAAAGCATTTCCTTTCAACACAATAGGTTTATAGGCGCTGAGTCTCACATTGTTAAAAGCCTTTCTTACTTTTCTCTGAATAACATATATTCTTTTATTTTAGAATAATTATATACCATAAAAAAGAGGTTGTCTATCTAGGACAAAAAACTGAAATATCTTCTAGATTTGAGTTTTGATATTTGGAACTTTTTGAAAGTACCTACATAAATTAAATGAACGAAAATCTCAAAACTGCTATGGATCTCTTATTTTTATTTAATCGCCAGTTGAAGAATTTAGCTTTTTAGTTTAGTTTATCTTCTATAAGTAACCGCATTAGATTTGTATTTTGGATCTGGTTCTTTTATTCGCAAACTTTAGGTTCTCAAAAGTTGGTTTTTTTTTCAAGAGAATCAATCTTGCATCAAGTCCGTCCCTGTTCTTTGCCCTGTTCTTTGCCTTTCGATTGTTCGATAATTTCTAAGCCAATATAGTCGGTATGTCAGAGAGAGCTCAAAGTGTTTTGATGTATTTATTCTGATTTTGGCGATTAAGTATGACTATATAAGTTATGAGAAATGTATACCAGTTCTAGGGTTGAGACTAACACTTCTAGGCACTTTATTTACTTTACTTTTAAAGGCACAACAGCCCATGGAGGGCCTAGGCCGAGCTTTTCGCATCCACTCATGTTGTGCGTGTTATATTTGTACATGAATGAAAGGGACATACAGTTTAATGCCGAATCCGAACGGCGAAGTGAACAGTTTTTCATAGCAATTTTTACTCTTGAAGGTTTGCCATTGCCACCAAGAAGTGGTTAAAAAGTTATTTATTTTTTATTTTTTTATTTTGCCTGTGCCGAGATTCTAACCCCGGACACTCCGCGTAGCAGTCCAACACATAACCACTACACCACAGCGACCACATAGGCACTTAATTGTTTATAATATTTTCGAAACTAACTTTTAGTGAAATACACCACAAATTTCTTTCCCCGACTTGTGCCGTTGGCAAAAAATTCCTATTCCATTCCTCGGAACTAAACCTAGCTACTTTCAAAGGCTACTTTCCAGAGTTTCAGAAATTGGTCATACAAACTTTGATCAGAGAACTTTGTAAATTACTACGGTACGTATTAAATTTAAACATTAGAAGTGAGAAAAGTAATCTTAAATCTTCTTTCTTTCGGTAATCTATGGACCTGCCAGTGCATAGGCTTATATCTTGGAAACTTCTATATTATGCTGCACAGTGTTTGCAGTAGCATACACTGTGAGAGTGCACTTTTACTTTATTCGTTAGTCGTATCCAATTTGTATTTGATCCACGCCGTTTTCCTTACCCCCACCTCCTGCCCCTCCTCACCCTCATCCTCACTCTCACATAAACTTTATCATTTCGCTTTGTATACCTGACTGACGTCACAATTGTGCATAGAAATATTTTCCCATACACCATTGAATCTGTATTGTAAAATTTTACTTCATGAGTTTATTGGCCATCATCGGTGGTGGTTGATTGGTAATATGCATGCAATGTGAATGGCCAAAGGCTAAAAGCGCAGTCTCCGCTCTTCCCCCCGATCAATGACTTTTGATATTAATTAGTGAGCGATTGAGTAGAGAGTGTGTTTGTGGTGCAACGATGTCTGTGTAATATTATGCAGTATAGTTAGTAATTTATTTTTGTTTGTTTTTCGAGAAAAAAAAAGAAGAATAAATATCACCAGCATTGCAATATATTTTGTTACTTT
This sequence comes from Palloptera scutellata, assembly GCA_958295655.1. NCBI lineage: Eukaryota > Metazoa > Arthropoda > Insecta > Diptera > Pallopteridae > Palloptera > Palloptera scutellata. Next base: position 11,849,213 of record OY282451.1, on the reverse strand, counting down.
CACTTGCCAATTGGTCTATGGTCTGAACTCAAGCCTGCCACCACTTGACATTAATAATTCCACCATTTGCCATTAAAATATGGTCTTCATCAAGTAATTACATTAAACTTTTTCAAGGCAAACGGGCAATCAGGCGGGCAAGATACTGCCAGGCCAACAGGCAGGCCGGAGTTCGGCATGATGAGGCTACCAGTCTCGAAATTGCTTGAAAGTTCACGTGCTTTTATGACTTACTTTTTTCTGCATAATGCATTTTTGGAGTTGTTTTAATTTGCAAAATGACCCAAAATGAAGGGGGTTTGAGCGTACCATTGCAGCAGACAAGTTTCAACCCTAAAATGAGGCACACTCCACTCGAATCCACTCCATTCATTCCCGTTCATTCATTTTACCTATCGCATCAATAAACTTGGCTATGTTATAAATTATTTACAAGTATTCCATTTTAATGCTTGATTTCCCCCCTTTGATTTCGCATATTGTTGCCTCAATTCAGAAAGGCCCTAACTTTCATTTTCATTACCAAATCAGGTTTTTAACACTGATTCTGAATCAGTATGTGAAGTCGAATTTGCTAAAAATTCGTTTTTGAAAATTAATATTTATTAGGACCTCTCTGAATTAAGGTAACGATTTGTTTAGCATACGCAGAGCATAATCATATGAAAATCTCTACTGATGCACATTTTCAAAATTACAATGATCTACTGGGTAATATTTTTTAAGGGTGGATTAAAAGTTTATTTATCCTTTATTTTTTTGGTTTTTCTTGTACAGTTGTATAAATAAAAAAAGTTTGAAATTCTGAATTATGTATTTGGTCTAGCTTATTATTTGCACTCTACCATAATTGATTTAGAGTTTTGGTTTTTATTATTTGTTCTACTCCCCCCGAGGCTTTGGTTGTATCTATTCTATTACTATTATCTATTACTTGAAACTGAGATCCGATTAACCACACTCTGCAAAACTGTGACTTAACTTAACTAAATTTGGTAAAGTTAGAACCTAAAACCGATTGTGATAGGTCCAACCAGCACCCTTGTCTAGCCAGGGCATCATAAGGATAGCCCCTGTAACAGAGCACTCACATATAAAGCCAATTGCAATACACCTAAAGGTCCTCAAGTGGAAGTTAGAAACATATCCACAGACGCCTTCTTAACCTAACTTGACCATATTATGGTGAGATAGCTTAATTGACTTATTATGGTGAGAGTTAAATTGTTGTCCTAGTCTGACGAGGTCTCCTCCATCTTATATACACTGCTCACTAATTTTTAGGTTAAGGTTTTGACCGTGGTTTGGCTATCAGAAAAAATTGCTAACATTTTACAAGCCAGCGTGCCCGGTTAGTTCAGTGTGTTAAGCGGGAAATAAGCGGGAGGACCTTGACTTCTTGATAAATCTTATTCACTTATGAAGACTACTGCCCAATTGGACCTGTCTATGTAAAGGCTATATTTATAATTACCAATCGCTTGTCCCGTCAGGGTATTAAAATTTATAAATTACAGTAGACTTGCAAATAAGTATTAAAATTTATCGCTAGTATGATACCAGAGCTTGTAATATATTATTGATCATGTTATTGTGGTCATGTGATCTAGCGACCCAACAACAATGCCTTTCCATCTCAGCCACAGTATTTTACTTCATTAAAATTTGAACGTGGAGGTCAAGAGATCTTATTGCGCCGCCGACACCACTACCCCCAGTCCTTTCTACTGAAGATTGGGAAAGTGAGAACTACCCACCCAGATATCGCTGCTTGCAAGAACATAGGACGGTCATCTGCCGTAGACACACATTCAGAGCACTAAATTTGAATGCAGTCCCCATTTCATATCATCAAGTACTTGGTAACTTGCAAGTGTAAAAAGCAGAGCAAACTTCTTTCCATTCGCTTTTCAAAACACAATTGAAAATCGTTTTTATATCGGTACTGATTTTTTAAGTTACTGTTTTTAAATACATATTTGCTAGTATTTAGAATTATATTGCATTTTTATTACTTCTTCTTCTACTGAATTTCATAATTTTCTCCGAAATCATATTGAATTCGAAGTAAAAAAGAAGTAAAAAGTTGATCGTTCACGGATCAGAATTTCAGTCACATTTTTTATTTGAATTATGGGTTGAATTTTTTCCGATTTCTAGTCTTGTTTTCGGTTTGAGTTGGCTCCGATATTTGGTCTTCAAATTTTGGTATTATTTTTTTTTTTGAGTGTTGGTCTAAATTGTTGTCCAAAATTAGTTTTGAATTTTGATCTGAATTTTTGGTTTGAATTTGGGCTGAATTTTGGTCTGGTTTTTTTATTTGAGTTTTAGTCCAATTTTTGATCTGTCGCGAGTTTTTGAATTATGGGTAGAATTTGGTTTGAATTTGGTCCGATTTCTAGTCTTACTTTCGGTCTGAGTTGGGTCAATTTTGGTATGATTTTCCTAGTTTTGGTGTAAGTTTTTGTCCAAAATTAGTTTTAAATTTTAATATGAATTTTTGGTTTGAATTTGGTCTGAATTCTGGTCTGATTTTTTATTTGAGTTTTAGTCCAATTTTTGATCTGTTGCGAGTTTTTGAATTATGGGTAGAATTTGGTTTGAATTTGGTTTCAATTTGGTCCGATTTCTAGTCTTACTTTCGGTCCGAGTTGGCTCCGATTTTTGGTCTCCAAATTTTGGTATGATTTTCCTAGTTTTGGTCTAAGTTTTTGTCCAAAATTAGTTTTAAATTTTGATATGAATATTTGGTTTGAATTTGGTCTGAATTCTGGTCTGATTTTTTATTTGAACTTTTGTCCAATTTTATATCTGTCACGAGTTTTTGAATTATGGGTAGTATTTGGTTTGAATTTGGTTTAAATTTGGTCCGATTTCTAGTCTTACTTTCGATCTGAGTTGGCTCCGATTTTTGATCTACAAATTTTGGTATGATTTTCTTAGTTTTGGTCTAAGTTTTTGTCCAAATTTAGTTTGGTTTGAATTTGGTTTGAATTCTGGTCTGATTTTTTATTTGAGTTTAAGTCAAATTTTTGATCTGTGGCGAGTTTTTGAATTATGGGTTGAATTTGGTTTGAATTTGGTCCGATTTCTAGTCTTACTTTCGGTCTGAGTTGGATCAAATTTTGGTATGAATTTGCTAGTTTTTGTCTGAATTTTGGTCGAAAATTAGTTTTTAATTTTGATCCGAATTTTTGGTCGTCTGCATTTGGGCTGAATTTATATCTTGAAGTTCAAAAAGTAGAACAAAAAATTTTCTACACGGCACCACCTCTTTGTAGGCAATGGCAAACCTACGAGAGTAAAACTTGCTATGAAAAGCTTTTCACTTCGCCGTTCGGATTCGGCATTAAACTGTAGGTCCCTTCCATTCGTGTACAAATATAACAAGCACAACATGACTGAATGCGAAAAGCTCGGCCTAGGCCCTCCATGGGCTGTTGTGCCATTAAAAGTAAAGTAAGTAAGTTAGATTTTAGTAAATTTTGATCTGATTGCGGTATTTTTTTTGTTTGTGTTACATTTAACACACAGGATGTAAACCTATGAATGTAGAGCATTGTGTTGATTGGAAGGAAGATTGATAGGAGAGAGGAAGAAGGAAGCAGAATGAGAGAGGGAAAGCAATCACAGGACAACGATAAAGATTTAGTGTGATTCGACATTAGAACAGAGCAGAGCGAAAGACATAATGACATTTTTAAATGAACACGTCATCAAGTATTTCTAAGCAGCAAAAATACTTAAGTTTCAAAAGTATCTTGTACATACTTACATATTTACACATACCTAAAAATTCTCCAACAACGTGAAAATCAATCAAAAATCGTATTAAAATTTAACAAATACAGCTGGGTAAAATGGTACAACAAAAACAACGAACAACAACATCAAAAATAAGCACTAATAAATACAAAACCAACAATAACCATAACCACCGAATAACAGAGGAAACACAAACCACGACCCCCGACCCCCGACCCTCCTCCTTAAAGAAAAGCATAAATTCTTGACAAGGATTTTAGGTTTATAAACTTGGAAGAAGAAAACAAAAAACAAAAAATCAAAAAACAAAAAGTATTACTACTACTTTCCTTTAACTTTCCAATACTTAAACTACCATCCCCAACTACATATTGCACATATTTACATAGACCGCAATGACAGCAGCGTTTTGTTGTTGTTTTTGAGTTAGAAGACAAATTGGCAAAATGTTAATGTTGTTTAGTAGTTTTACTACTTTTGTTATTCTTGTCGCTGTTGTGTATAACTATTTTCCTTAAAAAACGTTTACAGCTAGTAATAAAACATTCATGCACTCAGTTAGTGGAGCTAGTTAGCTAGCGAGTACCATATTTTCCCTACCACCTGCTTGCTTAAATAATGGAACCATTGAGCATTAAATGGATCGATAGTGAAAATAAAACTTCTGCTGTTACAGAAATGCTGCTTCCCTTCCCTTCTTTTTTTTTTTTTTGTTCGTTTAGCAATCACCGTCGTGTCTCTCTCTCTCTCTGCCGTATCGCCTGCTTACCTTATTGAATGATGGCGTCGGTGTTCATTTAACTGAAATTATGATTACCATGACGCGTACGTTAGTTACCAAACGATCCGTTCGTGCGTCCGTTCGACGAAGGTTGTGCCATTCTTATTTTAATACTGTGGCACACTTTTAGGGCAGAGTCACAGGCGGTCGGGAAGTCATTGCTGATGATGTTGTTATTGTTATTGTTGTTGTTGTTCTTAATATTATAGATAGAATTTCCAATAAATTGTGCCAAAAACAACAACCAGCAGATATACAAATTATTTACGTCAACGGCAACGTAGCCAGAAGCAATGGAAAATGTGTGGAAAATAAAACATTTACGATTGCATGAAAATGATTGGAACGTGTAACTACAACAACAACTACAACAACAACAACAACAATAACAACAGCAATAACAAAGTGTAACTACTAAGCAAATTTTGTATGAATTGTACTAGTGGGTGATGGTGAGGTGATGGTGAGGCGATGGTGAGGCGATGGTGAGTTGATGGTGAGTTTATGGTGAATTGATGATGAGGTGATGGTGGGGTGATGGTGAGGCGATGGTAAGGTGATGGTGATGGTGAGGTAATGTAATGGTATAGTGAGGGTTAAGTAAAGGAAAGGCAAGGGTAAAGTGAAATTAAAGTAATGGTAAGGGTAAGGTGAGGGTAGTGGTGAGGGTAGTGGTAAGAGTAAAGTAAGAGTAAAGGTAAGGTAAGAGTGAAGTAAAGACAAGGTGAGGCAAGGTAAGGGCTGAAAACGTTAAGGTACCGATAAAGTAAGGGCCACATAAGATTAGGGTAGGGCGTAAGGTAATGCGTAATCTCCGCACAGGCAAAATCAAACAAACAAAAAAAAAAAGTAGAAAAATAATTTTTCTACACGGCACCACCTTTTGGCAGGCAATGGCAAACCTAAAAGAGTAAAAATTGCTATGAAAAACTTCGCCGTTCGGATTCGGCATTAAACTGTAGGTCCCTTCCATTCATGTACAAATATAACACGCACAACATGAGTGGTTGCGAAAAGCGAAAAGTTCGGCCTAGACCTTTCATGGACTGTTGTTCCATTAAAAGTAAAGTAAAAGTAAGGTAATGCGTTAAGGGTAAGTGATGTGTAAGGGTAAATGGGACACAGTCATTTGCCTGCGGGCTATTACTAGCGCCTTTAACATTGACGTGTATCTACATTCGATTTGGTTAGCATAGACAAATTTGATGGTGCTTATTAAATTCGTTGTCGTTGAGAGGAATCTCGTTTAGTAACTTTCAACATAAAGTTTCATTTTATAATAAAATATTTTCACCTTACACTCTCAACACTCGAAGGAGGGGCATAACTTCAAGTTGCGTTCTTCAAACTTTAATTTAAATATGTAGAAAATTCATTAAAATTCATTAAAATTTTTGTCATTCTACATGCATGCAAAATGAAATGAATACTTTATGCAATAAAGTAAAGTAAAATAAAGTAGAAAAAGAAAAACAAAATTATTTCCCAAATTAGACCAAAAACAAAGAATGTCATTACCACATGTCATCTGACATGCATGACATTGACACTAAAGTGTCAAAACACACACAAAATTGCAATGCAGTGACAGCAAAAATCAAACAAAAAATTGCTGCAACTTGCTGAATTTCCAAATTGGCAACAAACTCTCACTGGAGATGTACCAATAAAAGCAAAAATAAATAACAAAATTGGGAAAATACTTTTTCATATTGAACAACTCTTCACTTCTCTCATATTGACACATGCTACGACTGTGTAGATATAATAACTACTCGTAAGTGGCAAATTTGACCATAAAATTTTAATTTATTTTGGTGTAGAAATTTGTGTTTCTCAAAAAAATCAGTATTCCCTCAGGTTGTGTTGGACCTTGTGTCCATCGGAATAATCTATCGCAATATTAAAATGTTTCTTTTTAATTTTTTCCGAATTAATTACATATAGTTAATGAATATTTTACTCTCACCTATTTTTATACCCTAGACGTTCTGTGTACAGGTTATATAGTAGGTTTTGATCGAGTAACAGTTGTATGTAAGGCCCACAAAATTTTAGTATACAATTTTTGTTTGAATATCAGTCTAATTTGTTCTGAAAGGTTTGATCTCAATACGGTCTAAGTTTTAGTCTAAATTTCGGTTTAATTTCTGGTCTAAATTTGATGTTTTTTTTTTTGGATTGTGAGAATTTCGAGTTAATTTTTAGACCTGACTTTGGGTCTGTGGTATGTCATAATTTGGTTTGAACTTAAAGTCTAAATGTCGATTGAAATTTTTGTTTGGAATTGTGATGATTTTTAATTTGATTTTTGGTGTGAATTCTGGTTTGATTTTTGGATTGATTTGATTCTCTCATAACTATCCCATAATTTGGCAATAACAGTCCTCCCCTGTCCTAGTACTCATATCGGAAGTTTGTTGAGCTCGACAGTTTTTTAAGCCGTCATTATAGCTTATTGAGTGTTTCTAACTCATATACAGAAATTCTCGGTTAATTGAGTAACGCTTAATTGCATTTCCCGTTTAATTGCGCTAGTAATATTACGTTTTTAGTTCAAAATGTACTCAAATTACTCGGTCAATAGCAATCCCCTATTAATTGAATCGAAAAATTTTACATTTTCATAGATGCAATTAAGCGGGGTTTACTAACCTGGCTGCTTGACAGATTTATGATCCATCATTACGGCCTATTGAGTGTTTCCAACTCATGTCTATAAATTTCGGGTTAATTAAACAACGCTTAATTGAATTTCCCGTTTAATGGCGCTAGAAATATTACGTTTTTAGATCAAAATGTACTCAAATTACTCGGTCAATAGCAATACCCTATTAATTGAATCGAAAAATTTGACATTTTCATCTATGCAATTAAACGGGGTTATCGCAAGTTTGTTGAGCTTGACAGTTTTACAAGCCATAAATACGGCCTATTGAGTTTTTCTAACTCGTTGCAGCAATCCTCGGTTAATTTTACAAGGCTTAATTGCATTTCCCGTTTAATGGCGCTAGAAATATTACGTTTTTAGATCAAAATCTACTCAAATTACTCGGTCAATAGCAATACCCTATTAATTGAATCGAAAAATTTGACATTTTCATCGATGCAATTAAGCGGGGTTTACTGCAATATCAACGAATTTCATAATTTAGTGCATCCACTATTTTAAAAACTATTTTTTTTTTGATATATTTGAACTTTAGAATCGTTTGTAGTGTCTTTAATTATTAAAATTTTAATGATTTGTATTTTTGTTTATTTATTTTTAATGTTTATTGTTGTGTGTAAGAATCTTTTCCAATTAATTTTCTTTGATAATTTCGTTTTCTTTTAGTTTTGGCAATTTTCGACTGACAATTTTAAATTGCGACAATTTAATTGCTTGCTCTCTCAGTGTTTGTGTGTGTATGTGTGTGTGTGTGAGTGTGTGTGTGTGTGTGTGTGTGTCTGCGATTATGTGTATGAGCATGTTGATTGAGTAGCAAATGCGGGGCAAATGTGCTAAATCAGATTATTTCTTTTCGCTCTTTGTTGTTGTTATTTTATTGGTTAATAAAATTGCCGTTAAGTAGATTTCTTTATTGCCTTTTATTTAGCGATCACCGCTAAATCTACAATGTGACTTGGTGTAAAAACAAGCATACATATGTATATATGTGTGTGTGTGTGTGTGTGTGTGTACTGAAGTACTCGTCTTACATAGCGAATGCAAATATCACATAAAAACAAAAACAAATCATAAATTTTTATAATGAAAGCTATAACAAAAATATGAGACTTGGTTAAACTTTTTGCTTTTTTGTAGTATTTTTCACTTTAATTGCAATTTTATGAACAACAACAACAAAACACCGAGGATTGAGAGGGCAGCAATAACAACAACAGCAACACAATTACAATTACAATTACAATCCAAATATCATACAAGCAGATTCAGTTCAATAACCTGACCATACCGTGGTCGTCGTCGTCGTCGTTGGCATCGTCTAACCAAGCGTCAATCCAACATGTCTAGCTTACAGTAGTACATAAGTAGTAGTAGTAATTCGTCCACATGTCCGGCGGTAAAATGCGCTTACATAACGGTAAAGCAAAAACACAAAACGAACTCATAATTTTTACTAAGAAAAAGAAATGGCAGCAAAAAAATAATATATAAAAAATAATAATTTCAAATTATAGCAAAATACATAAATACATACATACTTCTACATACATATGCATGTATGTATGTAGGTATATAAACATCAAGACATAGATATATGTGTGTTTAAATGTATGTATGTGTTCATGCTTATACCCAGTGGTAAAAGAGACGCGACGAGAAGGCAATCTATATGATCTTGATTCTCGAATTAATTTTCGGACAGCGCTTTTGTATTTACTTTTAACTTTCAGAGAACTTAAAGTCCAAGTATTTGTTTTTTTTTTTGAGAGTTTTCATAAAGCTTTATGAATAGCGCTTAGATATTTCCTTAACATTTTTAGCGAACACAAAGTCGGCAGTTTGTAAACACTACTTTGAAAGAGATTTCTGAGCTACTTTCGGAATTCCTATAGACTTTCAGAGAACACAATGATAACGCTTTAGGAGTTGTATTTAGTAATTTGCAAAGCAATTTCTCAATACTTTTCGAGAAGGTCTTGAACATTTCTCTAAGCATCTCACCCAACTCAAAGCCAATACCTGACTACTGCTTTGGAAAATGCTTCCCGAGTGTCAATTTGCCAAGGGATTATAAATTTCATATAAACTCCCTCAATATCCAAAAGCCAGCTTATTTGCATCGAAGTAATTCTTTGGCGTATGCGCCCTAAATCTTTCCCATTGGGTGTGATTTAGTTCCATGCATGGCAAGAAAGAAAATAAAAAATTACCACAACTCAACTTAAAAAGAAAAAATGAAAAGAGACCATGAACAAATGTGTACAAAGAAATAATACCTAATAATAAATAATACTTACACTTAACTAGTAACTAAATAATATTTGGTAGATAATTGTAATTGTGTTTGCCGGTGTGCACCAGAGACACGAACTACCAGGAAATTAGGTAGATTTCATGTAATCATGGTACAGAAACAACATCTCTGCCCCATATATTAGAACGGGAACGATGAGGGACTTATAGAGCGTTATTTTCGTCGAGCGGTTGAGAGAGGGCTCTGCTCCTCAATTGCCTACTGAACGCTTAGTAAACCCTGTTGGCAAGAGTTAATCTCCGCTTGATCTCAAGGCTGACATTATTGTTGGTGTTAATGCTGGATTCTTGGTAAACGAAATCGTTGACTTCAAAAGTGTAAGTGTCAACAGTAACATTTGTCCAAGACGTCTTGAGTCTTTTTGTTTGTTGACGCAAGGTATTTCGTTTTGTCCTCGTTAACCACCACTAGACCCACTCGACGAGACTCCCTGCACTGACTGTTCGTGCGTTGGCGCCAAAGATGTCAATATCAGCAGCGTGACACTCTTGTAGATGTTCGCAGCTCGAATTATTATCTTCAGCATAAGGTCAAAGAAGTCGCACGACGGGGAGTCATCTTGTCTGAACCCTCTTTTGGTATCAAATGGTGCGGAGAGGTCTGTCCCAAAGACGAATGAGCTTGGCAGGGATACGAAAATCAGATATTGCGATATACAAGTTGTCCCTAATCGAAGGCGGCTTTATAATCGACGAATAAATGTAAATGGTGGGTGGGCGATCTGCTTTTTTGTTGTCTTTTCCAGTGTTTGGCGTAGTGTGAATATCTGGTGGATGGTGGATTTACCAGTCCTGAAGCCACATTGTTAAGGTCTAATCAGTTTGTTGACGATCGGCTTCAGTCTTTCGCACAGTGCTTTCGATAGAACCTTATATGTGATATTATTAATGTTAGTTGGCGCAGTTCGAGTAATCACCTTTCTTATGGGTAGGGCAGAGTACGCCCATTATTTTTAATACACAAATTCCTAAAGATCATATGAAAGAATACGAAATTAATGAAAACATCCCAGTTTAAAAGGAACGTATTTTTAATCACTACATGGAGTAAAAATAATGATGAGCTTAAAGTGCTCGCAAAACATCGATTTCCTGAATTACAAAATGGTAATAAACATCCTTAAATCATCTCATGGTCGCTGTGGTGTAGTGGTAGTGCGTTGGACTGCTGCGCAGAGTGTTCGGGGTTCGAATCTCGGCACAGGCAAAATCGAAAAGTATAAAAAATAATTTTTCTACACGGCACCACCTCTTGGCAGGCAATGGCAAACCTACAAGAGTAAAAATTGCCTATGAAAAGCTTTTCATTTCGCCGTTCGGATTCGGCATTAAACTGTAGGTCCCTTCCATTCATGTACAAATATAACATGCACAACATGAGTGGATGCGAAGAGCTCAGCCTAGGCCTTCCATGGGCTGTTGTGCCATTAAAAGTCAAGTAAAGTAAAGTAAAGTAAAGTAAATCATCTCAACAAGAAAAGTAGAAAACAATTGTGTATAGCTTAAGTATAGTAATAGATAAAAGTATTCGTATATCCTCTGGAACTTCAATGAATGAAGCAAATTGCGAAATTATCATTACATACAATATTCGTGACTCATTTAGGAAGAAAGAAGTTGTTAGCTTAAAAATAATTCATTAAATTTATTTGCATTATGTAGGTCATTATGAATTGTGAAATCTTCGTATTAACCTTTAACCTCTAGCCAACATATTTTCCAGTACCTTGAGCTTTTTTTTCTTGTTAATCACTACCACCTTAATTTCAACGCTCGAGCACAAGAGGACACGGACAAATGGAACTAAGGTTAATGTTAATTGTCACATACAGAAGATGTCACTATAATTTCTTTTAATCTTCTTGGTAAATAATGAAATATTATTTTTTTTGTTTTCATGTATTGTATTATGATGTGTTTCTGTTTTTTTTTTTTACAATTAAATCTCGTAGTTCAACACTCAAATTATGACCTTGTAATCTTGTTAACTTTTATGTGATTCTTCGACTTTTCTGTTGTTATTGTTCATATTTTTTTTCTAAGTAGTATAATTTATCTTTTCTTCATTCGTTTTCTCTATCATCTTCACTAGTTTCACTAAAGCTGTCACAAATTTGTCTCATTAAGTCTATATAGATGAACATACTACTGTGGGCAAAAAGTAGTAAGACTTTTTAATTTAAATTTCGCGCGGAAACCCATTCATCAAAATATTATTTTTTTAAGGTTGGTATGACTGTCGGTGACATCTGTGCCAAATGTCATCAAAATAATCATTAGTGTTTAGTATACGCTTGTCTTTCTGAAGTACAAAAAGTGCATTCGGCGATTTTCACAATGAGTGAAATTATTCAACAAAGAAATTCCATTAAATTTTGTGTGCGGAATCAAATTTCTGGTGCCGAAACGTTCAGAATGTTGCAAAAGGCCTTCGTTGATAATTGTATGTCGCGAGCAAGTGTTTTTGATTGGTACAAATTGTTCAAAGATGGTCGAGAACGCGTTGACGACGAACCACGTCCAGGACGGCCATCAACATCAACTGATGATCAACACGACTATAAAATCAAGGAATTGGTGCTCGAGAATCGACGATTAACAGTCAGAGACCTTACTGGCATCGTTGGAATATCGGAAGGATCAGTGAAAACCATTTTAAAACATCATTTGGGCCTAAGAAGAGTGAATGCACGATTGGTTCCAAAATCACTGCATTGGTTTTACGAGACCATTTTGCCAAAAATTCGACTGATATCGTTTCGCAACCACCCTATTCGTCTGACTTAGCACCGTGTGACTTTTGACTATTTTCTAAACTCAAAAGACCGCTTCGTGGCCACCGTTTTGAGTCAATTAAAGACATTAAACATGAATCGCTAAGCGCATTGAAGGCTATTCCGGAAATATATAAATTGACTTTAACAACTGTTTCGAGAATTGGAAAAAACGTTGGCACAAGTGTATTGGGGCCGGGGGGGGATTACTTTGAAGGGGACGAAATAGATTTGGAAGAATGAATAAAAAAATTTGAAATTATGAACAAAGTCTTACTACTTTTTGCCCACAGTAGTACTTATACCATACTAGAGACCATCTACGTATGGTATATATGTACTTATGAGTCAAAACCGCATAAGTCCGGCATAATTTAATTTTGCGAAAATCATATTCTTGCGTTTTTTTTATCATCGTTAGCGTGTGTTATATTAAAAATTTTGGAACTTTTACGTGAATGGACTTAGGCGGTTTTTTATGTGTATCGCTTCTTATGTACTTGTACATACATATATATAAATATAGATGTACATATGTATGTAGTTATTTGTTTTTATTTTTATTTTTGTTCAATGTTTTTTTTGCTTTCTTTCTTTAGCATTAAAATTACTTAATGCCTGACTACTTGAAAACTGTATTTTTTCTTAAGAAAAAAAAAAAAAGAAGGAAAGAAAAATCACTTTTCATGTTGGACACGTTTTTTGTATCACATTTTTTGTATTACACACACACACACACACACACACACACACACTACTATATATTCGTACAATTACGACCAGCTCTATTTTCTAGTACCCTGCAATCAACAGCGGACCACTTTGCGCATGTTTCTCGTCAAACAGACTAAAAATATACCATGATACTAAGTACTTAGTACAAAGACAAGTACAATGTCTAACTAGTACAAGGTAATGCTAAACGTAACCAGATTGTTGTAATAAAATTCGTTATGATTGACACCAAACCCTATTGCACATCAGGATCATAAATAGCTGCCGAATAGTTTATATTTAGACGAATAACACGTCGTATATTCTGTATTCTTTTTGAAATTTAAATAATAATAAAAACGCCGCCACAAAAAATGAAGGTATAACTATTTGATTGATAGGATTGACATACTAGCGTACGAACGAGCGGTTAGTTATCTAAGCTTTACACTGAAGCAACGGCAAAGAGACTTCCAGCATTTTTTTTTGCCGTGCTTGCTACACTCGGCTACACATTGCTTTTAAGACGATAGTACATACAATGCTCATTTAGATCACCTAGCAAGACCTTTGCTCCATAATCCACTGTCTCGGGTTCCAGTAAAACAGTAAACTTCAAAAAACTTAATAAGTAACTTATTTGTTAAAAAAAATACAAATAAATTAAAAAAAATATAAAAAAAAGAAAAAAACTGGGAAAAATTTAAGAAATTAAATAATATATTAAACAAACAAAATAAAAAATAAAAGAATAGAAACTAAAAAAAAAAAATTAAAAATTTAGAACATATGATGTCGATCAATAAGTACCCGTGTTAGGAATGAAGAGGCAAGTTCTTCACCAATTTCCTTTTCTATTTTTTAACGTTATCTTCTTTTAGTACAATACACTTTTCCCAACTTCTCTGCCATTTCTTTAACCCCTCCAAAAAAACACATTTTGTGAAACTCTTCAAAATACGCTGCTATCTCGACGATAACCTCCACGTTTGAGCTGAATTTTTTCCCCCGAGCCACGTTTTCATGTTGGGGAACAGAAAGAAGTTGCAGAGAGCCAGGTCGGGCGAGTACGGTGGGTGCGGCAGCAATTCGTAATTCAATTCATGCAATTTGGCTGCGACAATTCCCGATGAATGTGCTGGTGCCTTATCGCGGTGAAACAGTACTTTTTTCTTCGACAAATGGAGCCGTGTCTCCTTCAATTTTGTATCGAATCGGTCCAATAACTGTTGTACTGCCCCGTGATCGTTCTTCGTTTCTGCGAAAAGTCCATGAAGATTATTCGCTTGGAATCCCAAAAAATCGTGGCCATGACCTTTCCGGCCGATGGAACCGTCTTTGCCTTCTTCGGAGTAGATTCACCCCGAAAAATCCATTATTTTGACAGTCGCTTGGTCTCTGGCGTATAATAATTGATCCAGGTTTCATCAACGGTGACGACTCGACGTAAAAACTCCTGCGTATTTCGCTTAAAGAGGTCCAAACACTGCTTTGACATTGACAGCCGTATCCGCTTGTGTGTCCACCGTAAGCAATTGCGGCACCCATCGGGCCGACACCTTTCTCATGCTTAACCAATCATGTAAAATATTAATTACCGTTCCATACGACACTCCTCCACGGCCTCTGCTACTTCGCGCACTTTCGTTCGGCGATAAAGCGAGAATCATGTCATGGACCTTTTCAACGATTTCCTTGGTAACCACGTCTGCCGGGCGGCCTGGGTGCTCCTCATCAAAAACAGATGTATGACCACGTTTAAATTCGTTGAACCAATATGTTACGGTTGTCATAGATGGTGAAGGGTCTCCATAGACAGCATCCAACTTCGCTTTTATTTCTTCGCATGTTTTTCCATCCAAAAATAAAAAGCGAATTACGGATCGATATTGTTCTTTTTCAATTTTATCGCGAAACACGAAACACGTGTGATACTAATGGCTGCCAAATGAAAACTAACCTATGAATCAGTTTGAAATTTATTGTGGTATCGTGTGACAGCTGGCAGTACACGACGGTTATGCCAACTTCCCTCAGCAACGCCACCTGTCTTCACATATTGATCGACCCAGGTATACCTAAAAAAAAAAATTTTAATTTATTTCTTGTACCACGAAATCGTCCCAATATAACTAGAAACTAATATAACTAAAACATATATAAAAAAAAAACATTTTTATTTAATTTCTAGTAACTAGTTTTGGGACTAGTATACAAATACAATGAAGGATCAGTACTGGTCCTGTACAATGATAAATCTGTGTAAAAATCATTAGTCTGTTCTATGTTTATGTCTATGTCTATGTTTGGACTAGACATGTAACCAGTTGTAGTCCTCCGAGGTCTAGTATAATACTAGTATGTATAAGACCAGACCGGTTGGTTACAGGGTACATAGTACACCTATATAACATTACAAAAATATCTCAATATTGAATTGTGTGTGGTGATTTTTCATAGACCAAGTAGTTGTATGTTCAGCTATTGCCCTGACCAATGTTCCCGAGAACGAGTTCAATTATTTGTTGAAGCTTCTTGTAGTTTTCGACATTTCTTCGGCGTTCTTTATTTCTACCATGAAAAAAGATAGGTATATGAAAAAATATTTACTCATAGTACATATGGTACATACTTGAATGTATAAATGTCTTTTAGATACCGAAAATTGTATGAAATTATTATAATATTTGATATTAACTTGAAATATGTCAGTGTCACATGTTTTATGAATGCATAAACGGTGAAAGGGAGAATATGTGAAACACCTGTTTTTCTTAGCTGTCTTGACATTGCCGCAGGTGTTCTATGTATCTATTCCTACACTAGTTAGATACATATGTATGTATGTAATTATTGAAGGCACACCGCTCGCTGAAGGGATGGTCTGGGGAGGTATTTGTGATTGACACAATGATCAATGATTCGAAATTTGTTTTATATGGAAAATAATCAAATGTATCTACTGAGATAAATCTAAGATACCAGCAGCATCAAATGAGGAGTAGTAACAAGGAAACAGTGTTTTGGAAGGGTTTGACTTAAGTATAATGTTGTACGTGTTTTATTTGTACATGCATGGAAGAGACCTACAGTTTTATGCCGACTCCGGACGGCGAAGTGAATAGCTTTTCATAGGAAATTTTTATTCTTGAAGGTTTGCCATTGCCTACCAAGAGGTGGTGCCGTGTAGAGAAATATTTTTTCTACTTTTTGATATTGCCTGCGCGGACGATATTGCCCGGACACGCACTACCAACTCCGCCACAGCGTAGCAGAAGTAAAATCTGCCAACGAAAGAATATAATGAATATGTGAACTTTATTATTGATTTGGTGTTTTTTCTTATGCCCAACCCACAACCAGACCTTACAGATGCGTGATTACAGAAGATACCTAGGAAGTTTATCTTAAGATATTGAATGGGCTCTTCACAATAGACCTTTTTAGGACGCAGTGATTTGGTACCTTGTGCCCAGCCCCTGTTTCAATCTTATCGTCACCTTATCGACACCTTACCGTCACCTTATCGATGCCTTACACCTTATCGAGACCTTACCGTTACCTTATTGACTCCTTACCGTCACCTTATCGCACCTCACCGTCACCTTATCGTTACCTTACCGTCACCTTACTGTCACCTTACCGTCACCTTATCGTTACCTTACCGTCACCTTACTCCCACTTTACCCCCACCTTAACGCCACCTTACCGTCACCTTATTGACTTAACTTATTGACCTTGCCGTCACCTTATTGACCTTACCGTCACATCATCGGCGCCTTACCGTAACCTTATTGACTCCTTATCGTCACCTTAGCGTCACCTTATCGACGCCTTACCGTCACCTTATCGAGACCTTGCCGTTACATTATTGACTCCTTACCGTCTTCTTATCGTCACCTCACCGTCACCTTATCGTTACCTTACCGTCACCTTACTGTCACCTTACCGTCACCTTATCGTTACCTTACCGTCACCTTACCCCCACTTTACCCCCACCTTAACGCCACCTTACCGTTACCTTATCGACGCCTTACCGTTACCTTATTGACTCCTTACCGTCACCTTATCGTCACCTTACCCCCACTTTACCCCCACCTTAACGCCACCTTACCGTCACCTTATCGACGCCTTACCGTTACCTTATTGACTCCTTACCGTCACCTTATTGACTCCTTACCGTCACCTTATCGTCACCTTACCGTCACCTTACCGTCACCTTACCGTCACCTTACCCCCACTTTACCCCCACCTTACCGTCACCTTAACGCCAGCTTACCGTCACCTTATCGACACCTTTCCGTTACCTTATTAACACCTTACCCTCACCTTATTGATTAACTTATTGACCTTACCGTCACCTTAACGCCACCTTACCGTCACCTTATCGACGCCTTACCGTCACCTTATTGACTTAACTTATTGACCTTGCCGTCACCTTATTGACCTTACCGTCACATCATCGACGCCTTACCGTAACCTGATTGACTCCTTACCCCCACCTTACCGTCACCTTATCGACACCTTACCGCTTCCTTACAGACATCTAACAAAATTTAAGAAAATCCCAAAAATAAGTTTTTAGTTCCCTACACAGAATTTTCCTGATAAGGATTCTATAAAATTCAATAACACTTTTTGTTGAAGTCACATGTGATAACAAGTAATACAATAATTCAAATTTGTTGGCTATCGAGTATATTCAATGCGTGACTTCAAAAATACCGTTAAATTACAATTGACTTTAAATTAAAACAAACAAGAAATGTAGGTTTATGATGACTACTGGAGATACTGGAGATAGTTGGGTTAAAGAGAGGGGATCGGTTGAAGGGCTTGTCATCAGAAAAGTAAGTAATCGTTCAAGTAACATTGGCTATTGTCATCAACCACCAAGTTCTTTTACACCACATTCTACTCGAATACTTTTCTTTATTATTCATTTCTTTTGTACGGTGAGGAAGGCGTGACTTGAATATGAATTTAGCTTTTCTTGTTTTTAATTTTATTGTATTTAAACTTTTTTTTTTCAAATTTCTTCTTTACTTTTCTTTTCATTTCATTTCATTTCATTTTAACTTCAATTCGCTACGCTACAATTAGTTTTCATTCTTTCTTTTTGTTATTAACTTTTCTTTGCTCATTACAGTAATTTTCACTTTTGTACATACATACTTATGTATTGTATGTATGTATATGTATTTTTATCTTCTTGCTGCTGCTGTTGTTGTAATTGTTTACTATTGTTTTTTATTGTACACATACATACATACTTACATATAGTACATACTCGTAAATATATGCTAGTACACTGTACACTATAAAGTAAATAGTAATATTTTAAAAAAATGTTCCTTTAAATTGTATTCCGTGAGTGAAATAATTACATCCATGCAGTCACGCACACCTCTACAATTATACAAAACTGGACACACATACATGCATACTATAATCAGATGTAGGTATATATGTACGTGTATGGGTAAATGTATTTATGTTTAAATGTTTTATTCTTTTAATTCTTTTTTTTTCATATAAATATACATACTTCGGATTACTTTCTGTGTTAGCACATCGAGAAATTTTGTGTATTTATTGCATATTTTTTGTACGTTTCGAACAGCAGCCTCATATTTTCACTTTATTTATTTATTTGTTTTTTTTTTAACTTTTTGCTTTGAGGAAATGCTTTTACTACCAAAAACTGTTAAATGTTTCATTTTTAGGGATCACGCACCGCTGACAAAAATCTGAGAAACTTTTTTTCAGTATTGGTATTAAAAATAATATTGTGGGATTTTTTTTTTTACTTTGTTCTATTTCTTTACACTGAGTGATTCTTTCAGAATACAGGATACTTGATAAGTTTCTAGCCTGGCACATATAAATATAGATAGCACTAGTGTGTTTAAGGATTGCCAAAGTTTCCCACTTATCGCACCTTGATTTTGAGGTTTCAATCCTTAAATTTTTGTTAAATTGCTTGCTCAGTAGCAACGATCATAATGTATGAGTAATTTGTCGGCTGGGAAGATAGGAAAAGTTGTCGGCTGAGAAAAACGTAAAGGGAAGACTTAAAAGTATAAATTTTCCCCCTCTTCTACACGCATACAGCTAGTGCACTCAAAGTAAATCAACGCCTGCGATTGGTCAACCCACTAAATTGAGATAATATTACTCTCACTCAATGCAAATATCAAAGAAGCTTATGATTGGTCAATCAACTGAATTGAGAGGATATTTCTCTCACTCACCTGTGATTGGTCAATTGAATGTTGCAAAATATTTTTGCATCAGAGGATAGACATTGTACATTTAAACTATATTTAAATTTATACTTTCTGCTTAATCATTCTGATGGAATTAAAAGCAAATATCTTTCCTCACATATGTATCTACCTTCAAACTAGCAAATAGAAAATTAATAAATTATATTTTTTATTGTGCAAATATTTGTAGATATTTCACATTGTTCTGTGTGCTGCCAGCTTTACACAAGTTCATTGTACTTTCAGATTTATCAAGAAATAGTAAAACTTAAACATTTAAATAATTTCAAGAAAAAATAATATATGTGTGTGCATATTGCGTAAACGCAACACTTGAACACTGGATACTAAAATGAGTTAATATAGTACATAACAAAAAATGTAAAGAAAAAATGTGAATAAACAAAAAAAAAAAATTTAAAACTAGAAATAAATAAATAAAATAAAAATCAAGAAACGTTTAAACGCTGTGTACAGAATACACTAAAACAATACAATACAAAACAATGACGTACATCATAAAGTAAATAAGAAGATCGAACTATTAAATAACTAAGTAAAACAAAAAAAGACTGACTAGAAAAACAACCAAAGATTTAGTGGGGAAAAATACTAAATAAAGTTGGCAGAAATCGATTTCATAGTACTCTGAAGTCAGAGGTGATTTAATTTTGTTAATGATTTAGCCAAGTCTACTACCAACAGGCCCAGAGAACAACAGGATGTAACTTCAGCAAGTCTTTAATTACTGTAAAATTCTGAGTCTAAATTTAAGTTGAGTCTAATTTACTACCAACAGGCCCAGAGAACAACAGGATGTAACTTCAGCAAGTCTTTAATTACTGTAAAATTCTGAGTCTAAATTTAAGTTGGCAGTAAAACCTACTTCATATTTCCGTTTTAGGCACGTATTTTTCTATAAAATTCATTTCCATAACTCAGCTCCTTTTCTACATGTAAAGAATTTCTTCATCAAAGGTTTTGCCTCAATGTTTCAGAATGTATCTAGAAAAGATGTTCTTTCCTTAAGAAGGCTTAAAATTAAAATTTTAGTTCCTAGTCAAGTTTTTCTGCTTACAAATACAAATACATTCGATTTCTTTATTTTTATTAAAAGTTTTCTATGCACAAAGTTTACTAACCCTAATCCGCCGTAACAGTTACGAATTCGTATCATGAAATCGAAAGAAAACAAATCCAAATGAAAGAGGGAAGACTTAAAATGATTCTGCTTGGATTCCAGAATACAAATAATTTTGAATTTGTAAATGCAGTTATGAATTCGTAACTGTTACGATGGTTTCTGGAATACGGGGCTACAGCTCGATATCTCAGCTTTCACGCAAATTCTTCGATTAACAACGATTTCATCTGTGTATCTCAACTTCTACTCAACATTTTCTCCTTTTTCATATGTGCAAAAGAATTTTCTCTTTATGTATGTACATATATAAAGATTTCTCTTCGATATCATCATTTCTACTAAATTTTTGTTCTCATACAAATGTTTCAATCCGATATCTCAAATTTGTAAGATTTCTCCTCGTTATCTTCACTTCTACTCAATTTTTGTTCTCATAAAAATATTTCAGTCCGATATCTCAAATTAATAAAGATTTCTACTAAATTTTTGTTCTCATAAAAATATTTCAATCCGATATCTCAAATTTATAAAGATTTGTCATCGTTATCTTCACTTCTATTCAATTTTTGTTCTCATAAAAATATGTCAATCCGATATCTCAAATTTATAAAGATTTCTCCTCGATATCTTCACTTCTACTCAATTTTTGTTCTCATAAAAATATTTCAGTCCGATATCTCAAATTAATAAAGATTTCTCCTCGATATCATCACTTCTATTCAATTTTTGTTCTCATAAAAATATTTCAGTTCGATATCTCAAATTTATAAAAATTTGTTCTCGTTACCTTCACTTCTACTCAAATTTTGTTCTCATATAAATATTTCAAATATCGGATATATTTCAAATTTACAAAGATTTCTCCACGATATTTTCACTTCTACTAAATTTTTTCTTTTAATAAAAATATTTCAATCTGATATCGCAAATTAACCGAATACGAAGATTTGATCTCGCTTACGTGTTTCGTGAAATTTTTCTTCATCCAAAGATTTCATCTCGAAATCTCAATTTCTATGGCCATGTTTTCATCTCGTTATCTCAGTTCAAGTTTTTCAACATAAATAATTTTATAAAACAAAGATTTTATCTTGATATCTCAGTTTATGGTTTTATTTTAAGTTTTTCTACTTACGCAGATTTCATCTCGATTTTTGAATTTTATAATATGTTAAATTTTTTTCATGAGAAGAAAGCATAAAAATTTCGCCGAGAGTTTTTCTGCTTGCAAAGATTTTAACTCGATATCTCAGCCTTAAGTGAATTTTTTTGACTTGAAAAGACTTCAACTCAATACCTCTAGTTGAGGTTTTTCAACATAATTGATTTTGTCAAACAAAAATTTCATTTCGATATTTTCAGCTTCAGCTCAAATTTTTCTACTAACCAAAAGTGCATCTCCATATTTCACTTGAAAAACAAAATTTTCACCCCGATAAGTTTTCTCATTACAGAGACTTCATATTGTTATCTTAACTTTACTCATTTTTCCAGTACGAACCAAAAGTTCATCAACATAAATAAATTTATCAAATAAAACTTTCGCGATATCTTTCAGTTTCAACTCAAATTTATTTACTTGCAAAAATTTCATCTCGATATCTCAGTGTCAAATGAAATTTTTCAACTCGATATCGTTATGCCCTTCATGTTTCTCAACATAATTGGGATTCCATCCCAATATTTCTAATTTAGATTTTCTATTAAAAAATATCATCACGGTATCTCAACTTTTGCTGAAATTTCTCTTCTAACAAAAATTTCATATCGATAACTTTTCGGAAAATTTCTTCCCATTCGATATATGTATCAATTGCTACTCAAATTAAGATAGATCATCTCGTAGCTAAATCCAATTCCACTTTCGATGCTGATACTTTCAAATACTAGTTTCAACTACTTACTTAATTGAAAGTCTGCGATGCCTCTTGAAACCAACTGACCCAATAATAAACTCAGGTTGCCTGAGTTTAGGTTATTGAGAAGTTACATTTCTCATTACAAGCATAACAGCAAATAGCTTAACTGCTACTTTAATTATCGATCATATGTATGTAGATACAATGTACATACTATATATACATAACGAATATAAAGTATCTATGTTTACATATACATACATACCTCGTATGTACGTATATATGGTATGTACTAAGTATATGTACTCGTATGTATATAACATACCTATGTACTACATACATTGACTCAAATATAAAAAGTTGGTTGTGCTCGTATCTAGTCGCTTATGCCGGCACAAAGACGCTTAAAAAGCTAAACAGCAATAGCAACAGCGGCAGACAGAAGAAGCAGAACTAAAAGCAGAATATCAAAACACGTTTCATTACGCTTTGCAAAGCAGCAGCGGCAGCGGCAGCGGTAGCGGTAGCGGCGGTGAAGGTGACGGTGACGGTGGCGGCGACGGCGGCGGCTGTATTCTACAAATAATAAAAGCTGGTTTCAGTTTTTGACTTTCAGCTTCAGTTTCAATTTCATACAAATCGAATAGTTGCGGTTCGCGTGTCAGCGTGTTCTATTTTCTTTTTCTATTGTACTTGTTGTATTCCACCATCGACTATCGTTGCATTGTTGTTTCTTCTATTATTTTCTGCTACACTTCACTCTTTTTTGCGACTTTGTTTCATTACAAATGAGAGTAGCCGAGAAGTGTGTGGTTCAAAAGCTAAACTAACAGCAAAAACTAAAATAAAATAAATAAATATCAAGAAAAGAGAGAAAAAAAAGAAAAAAAAAAAGAAATTAATTGCAAACGTAACAAGTGTAAATAATGTAAAGTAAATAAATATTAAATTGACACTTGTATTGTGTTTGCGGTGGTGAGAAGTACGAGTACCAGCGAATACGACGAGAGAGAATAATCGTTGTGTGTTAGTGTCAGTGTCAGTGTTGCCATATCACTTACGTTCCGTGAAGAGTACGCTGCTTTTTCATTGAAGTTTTTTGTTGTTTTAAATTTTTCCATTTTTCTTTCTCGTTAGTCATTAATCTACATTAAAAGTGTAGCTATTGTAAATAGTTATAGAAAATATTTGCATTATTTTATTAATGCTGGTCAGTGTTTATGTGTGTGTGTGTGTGTGTGTGTGTGTTCGGGAATTTGTATCGAATAATAGCGACGATATTTCAGCAGCGAAATGTTAAAACTCACCGAAGAGGTAAGCCGTGTGAAAAAATTAAGAAAAAATGTTACAAAACTTATGTTGTTTATGGGTTGCAATGCATCAATGTTGGAAAAATGAGTTTTTTTTTTTTTAGAAATTTACCTCATATGAATAACTTTCAACCGCAATAGTTGATGTGTGTTGAAGGTGTTTTAGGCTATTGTAAGTTGCCTACTTTGTTTGAGTAAACCACTGAAATTAACTGAGAACTGTCTTTACAGTAATCCCCGCTTAATTACATCGATGCAAATTTACAATCCATCGTTCAATTAACAGGGGAATACAATTAACCGAGTAACTTTAGTACATTTTAAATTAAAAATTATGAATTTTTTGTGCGCAATTAAACGGGAAAGCGTGGTTCAATTAACCGGGGATTAGTGTACCAGCATTTTTTTTGTCTTCACCCCTGGAAAACTTAATTGTTCTCTGATGTAATAATGAATTTTAAATAATGACAAGAAACAGTAACCTTAGTTAGAAATTCAACTTAGACTAGTAACCGTTTAGGCTGCTTAATGGTTAGAATAGCTGCTTGTTGTTTACTATTAAACAGCAATTAACTTTAGCTAAACTAGAGCTTCTGATTTTATGAAGAATTTGTCTCTCCAAAGCCTTTCGATGTTCCATACAAAATTTTGACATTGTCGTTGTACGCATAACTTTAAAAAAAAGTTTTTGATTTCTGGGATCGAACGAGGGTCTGGGTCAAGAGAGGGCAGGGAAAGGGGCTAACTATAATTAATCGAATAAAAGATATTTTACAGCGTGAGTATTAACCGTATAGTTCCCAAGCAGGTCTCTAGACAGCCGTCACCAAAACGGGTGTAATAACCACCCGAAAAAGTCTGGAGTTACACTTTGTCATATCGTCAGACTTTCATAATAATGCTTCCGCTATGAGCTGTGATGTGTATTACAGCCGCTGGAAGCAATAAAAGTCAAAAATTTTATCGAAAATCTGAAAAATTATTTATTTAGATTGAGTTTGAGAAATTTGGTTAAAAATAAAAACAACTAAATGAAATACTTCGCGTGATACTAACGGTATGAAAAACAGCCTATGACTAACTAGGAATGGGAACATTTAATATAAATGATTAATAAAAATTAAACAGGCTCAAACAACCACAATTGCTTTAAGGGATCCCGACTTCCGAAATTTTTTTTAAGAACAGGTTTGTGAGAACAGGTTTTTGAGAACAGGTCTTTGCTTTATACATCGATATTTATCAATTAAATTTTTTTGTAGTTCAATTAAAAATTTTAAAACTTAAAGGGATAATAAAAATAAATTTTTTTATTTTTTTATTTATTTATTAAAATTTTGTACAATAATAAATTATTATAAAAATAAGAAAAGCATATACATTATCATAGCCCATCGGCTGGAAAAATAGAATTAAAAATAAAATTAATTTTCAAAATTCCTTTAAAATCAGTTAATTTTATGTGGAAATCCCTTTTGGACAAAAGTTTTTGGTTAACCGACCTTATTGCTAACTCCTCTTAGGTAACGGATAAGTGCTAATTTTCTTATAAGTGGAGGTTATAAGCTTATTTTTTTTAACCACTTAAGGCAATGTTTGATGCAGTAAGTACGTCGTGGATACTGCCTTAAAGCTTCCTAAAAATTACTTACTGAGCATTCTAGGGGCGGGCATAGAAGTGGATTGTTCCAAACTACTTGCACATCTTTTATTCAATTAAAATATTTCAATATAGTGACTTTTATAAATTTTGTTACTATTAGTATTCCTTAAGCTATCTAGTCATTGACAGAAATGGCCGGAAAGGCTGTAAGGGACTTGAGGTTGCACTGATTTTTTTAGTCACTCTTTTCAAAAACTATTTGAATTCTTTTTGCCTTTGTGCTTTTAAATTTCAATTTATGCTGATATCTTGAAAAGTATCTTTATCTGGAGACGTTTTCCACAAAACTATAGAAGCTATGGAAAAAGTGAAATGAAAATACATACAAACATCAACTAGTGGTAGCCAGGGATAGTCCACGGAATTGTGAATGAAGAAGAGGAGTTTCTTGCTTCGTTCCCTTAATTATTTTTGTTTTTATGATTTATGAGCTACGATCGATAATTGACGCTAAGAGAAGTAAGAAGGGAGTGAAGGGAGTTGACCTCAAAATTTCTTCCCTTTTATCCACTGATGCGTGCATTTGCATTCATATTGTAAAGCACAACACTGTCGGTATGCCAGCATTTTTTCCTTCCTCAATTTTGCAATAGAATTGATTGTTATCGATTGTGAGAAGTTATATAGTATGGTAGCTGCTGTTATTGCCATTGTAGGTGTTGCTGTTGTTGTTGTTTTTGCTTGTGTTTGCTGTTAATATGTAGTATATAAGTAATTGTTGTTGTGTTCTCGCATAGATATTACGTGTAGAAACAGATTTTCAATTGTGTTGCTACTGCTTTTGGATTTGGAATTTTAATATTTTATATGTACTTTTTTATTTAATAATATTTTTATATATTTTTTTTTATATTTTTATTTTTTTTTTATATAAGTATTCGAATAAATAAATACAAAATTTGAAATATGCTGAAGAATAATATTCCATAAAAACAAAACTCTTTATTATTACCAATTGAAATATGTTTTGTTATTGTTTTGAAATTGTGAATAATATCAAGTAAAAAAAAAAACATTTTTATTTCCCCAAAAAGCGGCGCGCACTTTTGCAATCTCGTAAATGGAAATGTTTACACATATACTTTTTTTATTTAATTATTAAATATCTATGGCTGGTGAAGAGGGGCGTATGTATGTACACATATGTAATGATCAGTAAAATGATGATATACATAAAGAATTAATTTTTTTTAAATTTAATTTATGAATGTAAATTATTTTTCTTTTTTTTCTGTTTTCATTTGTATTAAACGTATTTCTTTTTTGATAGCAATTGCTAATATATGGTACAAACATTTTTTGAAGCTTGTTTGTTGCTTGATGATGAAGTTGAAGTGGTTGTTTTTGTTGCTGTTATTGCAACTGGCTGAGGTGGCTGCTCTTCTTGTTGATGTTGCGTTGCTACTCATGCCTCACTGCTGCTGCTGACGATAGTTTTTAATAGTGTTGAACAGAATCGATATTTAAAGTAATAAGTAATCGATTCTTAAAAGAGACGGCAGTACTCAACTCTAGAAAGTATCGATTTTAAGTACCTACTTAAAAGTAGTCCGTATTTAGAATTGAATTAACATTGCTACTTTCGCATCAAATCGATGTGCTCATTTATTTATTTGATTTCAAGACACCACAGTAATCCCCGCTTAATTGCATCAATGAAAATGTACAATTATTCTGAAATTAACAGGAAAATGCTAGTAATTTAAGTATAATACTGCTACTTTCGAATCAAATCAAATTGATTCATTTATTTGTTTGATTTGAAGCCATTACAGTAATCCCGCTTAATTGCATCGATGAAAATGTACAATTTATGCTTCAATTAACCGGGAAATGCTAGTAATTTGAGTATAATACTACTACTTTCGAATAAAATCGAGCCACTACAGTTATCCCCGCCTAATTGCATCGATGAAAATGTGCAATTTATGCTGAAATTAACAGGAAAATGCTAGTAATTTTAGTATAATACTACTACTTTCGAATCAAATCAAATTGATTAATTAATTTATTTGATTTGAAACCATTACAGTAAGCCCCGCTTAATTGCATCGATGAAAATGTACAATTTATACTTCAATTAACCGGAGAATGGTAGTAATTGGAGTATAATACTACTACTTTCGAATTAAATCGATCCATTACAGTAATCCCCGCTTAATTGCATCGATGAAAGTGTCCAATTTATGCTTAAATTAACAGGAAAATGCTAGTAATTTTAGTATAATACTATTAATTTCGAATCAAATCGAATGTACTCATTTATTTATTTGATTTGAAGCTATTACAGTAATCCCTGCTTAATTGAATCGATGAAAATGTACAACATATACTTCAATTAACTGGAAAATGCTAGTAATTTGAGTATAAGTAATACTACTACTTTCGAATAGACTCATTTATTTGATTGTTTTCAAACCATTACAGTGATCCCCGCTTAATTGCATCGATGAAAGTGTACAATATATGCTTCAGTTAACCGGGGAATACAATTAACCAAGTAATTTGAGTACATTTTATACTTAAAACGTAATATTTACGAAGCAATTAAAAGGAAAACGCAGTTAAGTGTGGTTCAGTTAACCGGGAATTACTATATCAATCTATTGAATACATTATACGTTATTTTATTATAAATTAAAGTAAAGTTACTGCATTGAATTCAATTCAGTAAAACAGAAATAATAATAATATCTTGAAAAAGTACCCAGAAGCTCTCGTGGGTCCAACTGAGGCCATTCTCAAAACTATATGGGTACTCGATACTTTCGATCACTAGTTTTTATATTACTCTAAATTTTTTTTTTTTTAATTATATAAATATATATATTTTTGATTATTTCCTTGGTTAATTTCTCGCTTTTTTTTGGTCTTTATTATTCCATTAAATTTTGTGTTGTAATGTAAAAGTAAACATTCATACTTATAAAAATTCACATAAATATTCGTACACAAATACATTCATACACATACATAGGTGTGTTTATGTGTGTTTATGCCTGGCTGCCTGTCTGTATATTTACATAATATATGTTTGGTTATTTTGATTATGTACTTAATGGCCTATTATAAATTCGACCTATCACATTAAAACAAAAGCAAATTGTAATTAGATTTTACCTCTTCCAACAATTATTTTATTTCTAATGTGGATTTTTTTAACATGTAGAGGAACCACAACAAGTGTGTGTTTACACAATAATTTAGAAATTGCACAAGTATTTACTATATAAACACATTTCTATACATCATCGGACGTAGAGATTTCGTAGGGAGGGGGTGGCGGGGGGCAGAGATAAGATTGTTTGATTTTACGTTACGTCTCTTAAGAAATACAATTGTTATTGAGCAGCAGTAATCATAATGTATGAGGTATATGTCGGCAACAACCCCCCCGGCCCCCCGGCCCCCGGCCCCCCTCCCCCCCCCGCTCCTTACAGAAGCGTAAACCCTCTAACCCCTACCCTCTCCCTCTCCGTTGTACTTAATCAGTAGTGTATCTTTCTTTGTATCACCATTTTTTATGTGCTTTTGTGCATGCTCATCATTTTGGTTGAATCTTATCATTAAATTAGTCAACAATTAGATATTTATTAAGATTTTTTTTTCAATAACATGCTTGAGCTGGAAAGAAAGTAAATTCGTAAAACCAATCATGCTTGAATAATAATTTACACGCCCTTCTATTAAATGGATTTAGTCACGAAGTGAGATAAATTTGTTAAAAAAGATAAAATGCTTCGGTAAAAATCACGCATTTTTAAACGAAGTAAGTGAGATAGTCACGCACTTTTAAATGCACTAAACATTTCTCTTTTGCAGCATTGTTGAAAGATATCATTAATGCTTTAGTACAAAGATCGACGATGTTTTGCACTTTGGCATAATCGCACTGATCTTCGAATAACAATTTACAAAAAAAAGTGTATAAGTTTTATATGTTTTGTACCACCTTTTGGCTTCATTTCAATGTCATTATCACTGTCGTTATCTTAAACTTTGTCATTACTAGTCGGATCCCCCGCTGTCGATCTTGCTATTTCGTCACAGTTTTTCTATCAACTCTAGTGAAAGCCCGTTTGCCATAGGACTCTTTGAATGTAATGTTTTCTGAAGTCATCAGTCTAGTTCCTCATTTTTAGTAAACGAATGAGCTGGCGTTCAAGATCAGTTACTCTATGTTAAACCTACCCTCCTGATGATTTCTATCCATCCGTCTTTTTGACTGTAATGTTTTGTGTAGTGACCATTCTTTCTTCAGTGCCTAGTGCCTCCGTTTTACTAAATAGATTATTATGTTAAACTTTATGTTACACTTTGAAATGATCTATTGCAATCTGTAAAATGTTTCAATACTATCGATTAACATCTCACAAAAAAATTGTAGAATATTGGCTTCGGCTTAGTAACTATTATTATCGCTGGATAACTAAATATAAACTTTCTCAATTGTAGAATCTGATATTTGACTGACATTTTGTCACTGTTATTCTATAAAATACATGCATAAATGCTAAAATTCTCTTTCTGATACTAATTTAATTTAATTTTCCAAAAAATAAATCACACACAAAATATGCGTAGGCATGCAAATTTTTCCTACATTTGCTTTCTATATTTTTCCTTTTCTTAATCATAAAAATAAGAACTTGTATTATATGAAGCATTAAAATAATTGCAAATGCTTGCAATAATTGCAGAAGCGTGTGTGTGGCTGAAGAAACAAACTGCAATAAATGTGTGCTCGCAAAATGCCCATTAGGAAATATCTAGCTGTAGCATTCGGTTGTGAATTGTATTTCAGCTAAGCGGTAAGCTTTTGGAAGTAAGAAAAATTGCAACCGTGTTGCTTAGTTTTGTATGAAATCATTTAAAATGCTCGCTTCTTTATTGCCCCCCTCTCCGTTGACCAAGGGGAGTGGAGAGGGGACCAAAAGAGAGCTCTCATCTGTCGGCGGGCTCTCACCTTTTGATTTCTCTTTAATATGGCGTGCTGCATTATAAAATGTACATACATTTTGCTCTCTTCTCTCTCTCTCACTCTCTGTCCAAGTTTTTTGCTCTCATTATATCGCTTTATATTTTTGTTATTTATTTAGGTGATGTAAAATAAATAAGATGTAGCTCTATATCATTTTTCATTTTTTAGGTTCAATTGTATCTTTTCTGACTTTTGATATTCAAGGTACTACCGAAGTATTTTACGTACAATTCTGTTGAATGTCCTGCGAATGTATGTGATTGTATGAATTTACTTAGTCCGAAAAATCGAAATCGTTGACGAAAGCGGAAAGATGAAACTTACCGATAAGGGCAATTCTGTTCCAGATTCCTTTTGTCGATGAATTCCACGTGTTTAGGCGACGAGATCGACGTGTTTTAGCCTGTACAATTTTCACTTAATTTAAGTACTTTAAAAAGATTTCAAATATGAACAACCATAAGATTTGTTGCTTCTTGCTCCCATCAAGCTCTCTCTCTCTCTCTCGCTCTCTCTCTCGCTCTCTCTCTCGCTCTCTCTCTCGCTCTCTCTCTCTCTCTCGCTCTCTCTCTCTCGCTCTCTCTCTCTCTCTCGCTCTCTCTCTCTCTCTCTCTCTCGCTCTCTCTCTCTCGCTCTCTCTCTCTCGCTCTCTCTCTCTCTCGCTCTCTCTCTATCGCTCTCTCTCTCTCTCTCGCCCTCTCTCTCTATCTCTCTCTCTCTCTCGGTCTCTCTCTCTCTCTCTCTCTCTCTCTCGGTCTCTCTCTCTCTCTCTCTCTCTCTCTCTCTCTTTCTCTCGCTCGCTCTCTCTCTCTCTCGCTCTCTCTCTCTCTCGCTCTCTCTCTATCGCTCTCTCTCTCTCTCTCTCTCGCCCTCTCTCTCTCTCTCTCTCTCTCTCTCTCTCGCTCTCTCTCTCTCTCTATTTCTCAGAGAGAAACAAAATATTTTCATACGTACATGTCTGGCGACAAGTTTTTGACGACCTGTTTGTACGAGGTTTCATCTTTTGTTTTCAATTTCATGAGATTTTTCTACTTTTATGTATCTCCGAGATTCTAGTATTTTTAGCATAACCTATAACTCTGGAACTAAAAAGAGATTAAAAACAAACAAAAAAAAGAAATGTCGTACAATCTTTTAAATAGATTAAATCTTGTATGTAGAAAGAGGTTGTTTTGTCAAAAGCTCACAGATATATTTAAAATACAGGTATATATTTAAATGTAGGTACTTAAACTTGTTAGTTGTAGGTACAAGTTTCCTACTGGGTTAACAGGCAGAGGCGCATAGGAGTTGACTGACATTTATTTGATTTGTGTCGACATTTGCATAAAATTTAATTTGTCATTAGATAATTCTATTTTGATTGTGATTTTTGTAAGTCTATTTTTCTGAGCAAATTGTTTCAAATTACATTTAAATAAATGTAAAATTAGCTAATTTCTTGAAATACTTATTTCCAAATAGAAGTTTAAAAATTAAATAAAAAGTAATCTCTCTTCAAATATAAAGCAAAATGAAAAAAAAAAAACAAAATAAAACCTCCAAAAACTTTTTGTCGTCATCATCAAAAAAGTGGGTCAACGATTTTTTTTTTTCAAAAGGAAACGTAAAAATAACAAACACAACAAAAATAAACACACGATCTGAAAGATTTCAAATAATGCAAATCTTGCATTATATTTGTTACTCTCTTTTCTTAGGTTTTTTGTATTTGTCTTATTTGTACATACATACATACATATGTATGCAGTATATATGTAGGTACTTTCTGTTTCCTGTTTTCTTATGTGTGTATGAGTCAGGCTTTGCTGCCTTGTGTTATAACAGCAACAAAAACCAGAAAATACATGAAAACAAAAAAAAAACAAATCTCTTCCCCCCCAAAAAAATAATGTTTGGTTGCAAAACTCCGTTATTCTTTTGACGTTCGATCTCATGCATATTTATGTACGCAAGGTACATACATACATACATACATACATACACACTTACTCTTGCTCTTCCTTTTCGGTAGATTTCTGTTACTGTTGTCTTGCTGATCAACGTTTGTATGCACTGTATATTTCTTCAACGATATGGTGAAAGAAGAGACTGCAAACAAAATAATTGCATTGAAAGGAAAACAAAAAAAAATTAGTTAAACAATACGAAAAAAAAATTGTAAATTATTATATGCCGACATATTTGGAGATGAACGCAAACGCAAACATACATACATATGTATAAGTAGGTATGCATGTATGTATATGTGTTATGAGCATGCAAGATGACAGGGAGAGTGCTGCCGCCCTCCTTCCACGTGCAGCTGCAAACTCACCATACCTTCTCTCTCCCTCTGTCTCTCTCCATTCTTATGTATACAGCGGTGGTCATCAGAATAACTTATATTATACTAACCATACTGAGCTCAAATAATTAACAAATTATCGAAAGCTCCATTTCAAAATTTTCTTTTTCTTTTTTTAACTAAAATTATTTATGAATTTTTTAATAAGTAAGTTTTTAAATGTTAGCCTTTTGGTTGACATTTTTTATTTTGGGAGAATTCGGGTTAAGTAGGTATAATGGGTCCAAACGGTAATTTCTACCGAGAAGAACGAAATAACCCATAATTTTCTTTTATTGTTTCATTAAACACACAGGGTGAATGCAGAGCATTGTGTTGAATGGAAGGAAGATTGTTAGGTGGGAGGAAGATTGAGAGAGGGAATGCAATCACACAGGACACCGATTAAGACATAGACAGCCATTGTGGCAAGTGTTATGCCTTTACCACTTTACCACAATGAACTTCAGTTTATCAGTGTCGACTATGACCGCATGTAGCGCCAAAGGCCAAGCTTTTCGCATCCACTCCGGTTGTGCGTGTTATATTTGTAATGAAGGGAGCTAATGGGCTAATATATTCAAGTTATCTATTCTACATAGTTTCAATTGATGAAAATAGAACCAACCTCATATGTAAAATTAATAAGTTGTCTCATAGTTTATTATACTTAATTTGTTAAAATTGGGCAAACTTTAGGCCAGCGTAAAACAAAAATTAAAATTAAAAAATTAATGTTTAAAATTGGCAAGACACGTATAATTATTTCCTCCGAATTCTGTCAGAACCCACTTTTAGCACCTTGTTATATTGGGAAAAAATTATTTTTGTCGAACATTTTCGTTTACATTGTTGGTTCAGAAATTTTAATCCGTTGTAAATTTTTGCTTCATAAATAATTTTTTGAGACAGCTGTACACGGGTTTATAAATAGTTTATAAATTTGATTAACTGTTTACTAAACAGATGTGTAAAATTGGGCTTGGTAATCGGAGGAGCAAATACTTAGTACACAATGTCGTAAAATTTAAGGTCTAACGCTGCTAATTAAAAGTGTTTCAATCGTTGTAGTATTCCAAAAGGTAGTAGTGTTGGACCCAAGTTGAGCGGGTAAATACCATACTTACACTTCTGATTGTTCAAATAATTTACTTTTTGATTAATCAAAATCTTAATTAATCGAATAATAGAATTATCAAGCACTTGATTAATAAGAATTCTTGATTATAAGATTAATCGCACTGCTCCAATCAAAGTAGATGGTGCTAGTCTCTCATGGCCACTACTGTAGTAGTTATAAGGCAGTGGTTATATTCAAATTTTACTTGGCGAACACCATGCAATTGTTGTTGCCCGGACACGAAAAAGAGCTTTTACTTACTCTCACACTGAACACGATATGCTGGGTGAAATGTACGCCGAGCACGCCGAGTATTCAGGGTTAGCAATGAGTTATTCTACAAAAAAGGAACAAAAATGTATGTAAATTAGTTTACAAAAATGCACACCTGTATATCACTATTTTTATATGCAGAAAAGCGAAGTTTCTAATGTTTTTAGTTTTTAAAAGTGAATATAAAATATATTATTCATAAAACTATTGAAGACAAATCATATTATTGTCATAATTTTTCAATTATATTATTAATTGCACTCTCCATATTGATAAAATCGTTTCAAGTTTTTTTGGGATACCATTTAGTATTGCCTTTGCGAACAATATAGTATTACAAAAAAAAAAAACTGAATTTCGACAAAAAGTAACTCTGTAACGAACAGCAATGTTACCACTACACCAAGCACGAGAGTAAAATATATGTTCGTCGCACAGCGAACACCAATCAATATAACCAGCACCTAAGCAATTGAAGCGCAGCTTTTATATTCTGACCGGCTCTCGCTCATTTTTTGCTTTGTTATGCACG
Source organism: Palloptera scutellata (assembly GCA_958295655.1). Lineage (NCBI taxonomy): Eukaryota > Metazoa > Arthropoda > Insecta > Diptera > Pallopteridae > Palloptera > Palloptera scutellata. The sequence continues at coordinate 11,814,718 of OY282451.1, read as the reverse complement.
CACACATGTCTTCGAATGCTTCAAGTGCAATTTAATTTTTGTTTGTTTGTGCTCTTAACACACGCACGCACACACACACACATACAACTCCTGCTCAATTTCTCTTTCTCCCCCTCTTCCTCTCTCCCACTCTCTATTTGTGTATACTTTGAACTTCGCTTGATCGCATCCACGTTTTTTGTTGCTTAAAGTAGGTGTGTGCGTTTGTCTCTGCACATTTTTTCCTTTCTTCTTATTCTCAAAACTCATGTTGTTGTACTTGTTGCTTTTTCATATTTCTGCTTTGTTGTTGTTGGGCTTTTTGAGTTGCACTTAGGTAAAGTTGCTGTTGTTTTTATTTTTTCAGCTTATTTATGCAAGTTGCTTTTGTTGCTGTGGCATTTTGTTGGTGTTGCTGTTGGTGTTGCTGTTGTTGTTGCTGTTGTTGTTGCTGTTGTTGTTACTTATTATTATTATTATTGTTATTGTAAGCCAAGTTAGTAGGTCAGCGAAATTCACTTTGTAACTACTTGCACAAATGAATAAAATGCAAGCACACATACATACACACATACATACATATATACATACAAAACATACAAACACACACGAAATGTATCTGTGTTGCGTTTGTGTTAACTCTCTGTGCTTTTTTGTGTTGTTCGGTTTGTCGTTGTTGTTGCTGCAGTTGTCTTTATTTATTTGAATTTTTTTCGTTGAAATTCGTGTTTTTAAAATTTATTTTTCATTTTGCGGTGATCGCGCCCGTAAGCGAAAACTGCATTTGTTGAAAAGCAACAGCAAAATTACAGCAACAATGCAAAGAAACTTAAATCTTCGTTTCTTGATAAAAAATAAAAAATTAAATACTACTACAACTACAACTACAACAACAACAACATTACAAATCAAATGCATTCAGTGCGCAGTCGCCAGCAGTCAATGTTGCTGTTGTTTGTTGCCTGCACATTTGCAGTTGCAGTCGCAGTCGCATTATTTTGTTGTTGAAGGTGAACCAGAACATCAAAATTTTTATATTTTCAATGTTTGCAATTTTATCGTGATTTTGTGATATGTATGTATGTATTTTTTTTTCTTTTCTTTGCTTTTTGCAGTTAAACTGGTTTAATTTCTGAAGGATTTTTACATGATTTTATATTTTTGAATTTTTTCTGAAGCAAGAAGTGTTTTTTCTGCTTTAAGTTCAGAGTTTTGCTTTAAAGTTTTAATTTTGCAAATTTTCAAGAATATTTATTGATATATTTTTTTTCGTATTAATGGCTGCAACAAATGTTGCAGAAATATTTAAATTAAGCGCTTTTCGAAAGTTGCTGTTGAAATTTAGCCAAGAACACGATAATAAAATAGTAAAAATTTGCAGAAATATGTTTTCATCATTCGAAAAGTTCACGGGATCACTTTATCTCTTTCACTCTAGTATTATGCTTTTTTTCTTCTAAGGATAAATATGTTACTTCGTAGGAGGGGAAATTACTTTTGAATTGTTATTGAAACTTTCTGAATTCAACTTGATGCATTGTGAATTCAAAAATTGTAAATTCACTGAATTTAATTTGTTATTTCCGGGAGATTCAATGCAATTTTATTCTTTTTGAATTAAGTTGTTTCAATTGATTTCTGAAGTCAACTTGAATTCAATTTGATTCATTTTGGCTACACATTGAATTCCTTGAATTCTTTGTTTTCATTAATTTGATTTAATTCATTCTTTAAATTTATATTTATTCTATCGATATTGAAATTTTTGTGTTTTTCATGATTACATGATGAAGATAAATTTAAATGGAATTCAGTTTCATTCTTTCTTTGATTTTGAATTCCAGTTTTGAATTCAATTTGATTATTTTTACTCTTTTGGATTACTCTTTTTATTAAGTTGCATTCAATTTGATTTATTTAATTTTGAGGCTCTATGAATTGAAATGATTCTTTCTGAATTCAATGATTCAATTTATTTCTCTTTATATATATTTTGTTTCTTTTGTTTTGTGTTCAATTCAAATTGATTTCTAAATTCATATTGATTACTATTTAATTCAACTATTAATTTACTATTTAATTAAAATTAAAAAAAAATTCAGCATTTTCATTAAGTTGAAATCAATTTGGTAACTCTTGCTGAATTCAACTTAACACTTAACACTTTTCGAATTTAATTTAATGATTCTGAAATAAAAAATTCTAATTTTCTAAATTCAATTCAATTTGTATTTACTTTTATATCAGTTTGATTCTTTTCGAATTCAAACTTTCTTTGCATTAATTCTATTCTATGATTTCTGAATTCAATTTCTCGATTTCTGAATTCAATTTGACGGTTTGAATTTTAGAACTCACATCGCCGCTTTCTTAATTAATTTCTAAATTAAACCAAATCGATACTATTTTAATTCAATAGGGAAATAAGTAGTGTGTAGTGATTTGTTCTTGGACCTGGACCACGTGATTTTTGATTTGCTACACTAACAACTCATCAACAGTTGCAAATATTGAAAAAAAATAATAGTTATAACCTAATATTAAGATACTCGAAAATGTCGAAATACTCTACGTCATTATCGAGAAAGAAGAAACAGCGGGAACGGCAAATACAGTGGCAGGAAATCAGTTGACTAAAAAGACTGAAGCCACTGCAGGGGTCACTCACTACTGCCTCAGCCGGCATTACTCATTGTGGTAATGACGACTGACTTCGATGGCAATGACTAGTAAGTCTTAAAAGATAAATTGTAAACGATGTGCAATTTTATATTGTTTCTTCATTTGCTCTTTGCATATGACTTAAATTATCACGCTCGTGGATACCTACAATGCCGAAATATAAAGATCAATTTTCGTTACACAATTATGGTACTACAAGCAAACACTTGCTGCAACATTTGCTATATTTATTCATTTTTATTTGCATATTGAAGGCATTCACCTTTGGAAATATTCTATCTATAGCTCTATAGCACACATGGGGGGAACACGAGTAGCTGAAGGGGGTTTGCTCAACACTTCTCGCTGACTTTTGTTTTCCTACTTGAGCGAGCTTATTTTTAATAACCCTCAAAATGTTGATAACGTGCCGTCAAAACGCAGCAGCTACTGCTGCTGTTTCAGCCCACCCGCATGACACATTCAACCGAAGGAGAAAGTGTAAATACAGCTGTGAGAAATGAGTAGAGAACTCGAACAGGGTGAATGGAGCGCATGGCGGGTATTCCCTCTCCCCATTCCAGTTCTATATGTGGGCGTAAAAATTATAAAAGCTCCTTTCATTAAGCAACTTTACTTTACTTTCTGGCTGTTACCAGCTGCGGGCTTCCCTTCTTTTCTTTAACCCTTTTTGATGTCTACGCTTGAGGTCGGTTATTTTTAATTTTTTTCAATTTACACATTATTTTTTTTATCTATTTATTTTTCTATTATAGTTGTGACTATCTGATTGCACGCTGATAACAATTATTGTTGTTGTTGTGGAAAATGTTAATGCTGGAATTTTGTTTTGTATTATTATAGCTATTATATTATATTTTACTGCCACAAAAACAGTCACTTCTGCTACATACAGTGTGAACGAACTGACACCATCCAAAATGTTGTCAACATGATGAGTTTAAAGACAACAAAAGTTGTTGTTGTTGTTGTTGTTGTAGGTTTTGTTTTTATTTATTATCTTTCATTCATTAAGATTGTGTTAACACCTTAATGCCATGGAAAAATTGTATTTAAAAATGTTCAATACATTATTCCATATTTAATTATTCCATATTTAATTATTCCATACTTATTAATTACAATTATATCTCATAATAAGAAATAGATTGTATGAAATTCAGAGTAACTTACGTGACGGATCGTTCGTTCACAGATCAGACGATTCGACCTCTGTTTCCCCAATGGTGAATTTTTTAGCTCTTCCCTAAGGTGGTTTTTGGTTGCGTTGACTTTGTGCGTTTCTCTCTCTACGTTTATGTATAGGAAGTACTCAATATTTTTTAGAATCTGTCTTAACATTTGTTTCTAAAACTTACTCAGGAAACAAATTAGAACCGTTTTCAATAGCCTATGAGTAAGATGAAAGTTTTCTTGCTGTGCTCCTAACAGCCATGCTATCTTTGCTCGACTTATAATCATTATGTTTGGCATGGGAAGTTCCACGACCACTCTTTCAAATCTACCCATACTTTTTCCCCCATTAACCTATTATCAAGTAATATCTTTATATCAAATGTAAGTGTGATACCACAAATGGCTGCTGAGATATCTTACAATGAGTACTCAGGTTATATGGGATGTGCCACACCCCCCTTTCCCCCACATTCCTCCAGCAGTTTTCTTGTATTATGGCCTTGTCAACTATCAACCCTATACCAAATCCCAGTACTGTACTGTAAGCAGTTCTGTTGATGTACCCAAAAAATCATTAGGTTTGTATGGGTGGTGCCATGCCCATTTCACCAAGTCTACCCATATTTTGCTCACAGAAAACTAAGGAGTGAGATCGAAAAAATCGGATAACTTTGAAAGACCACTGCTTTGAAACTCTTCATCTGAATGAAAAAATTCAAACAGTAGGCTTTGCGTTGGAGAAATTCTGATGAAATACAATCACATGTGTTTTGGACTTGTGAACTTTCACTTGAGTCGAGTCATGGCATCGGAAATGGAAATGGAAAGACGCGATTTAGTTTTTAAATTATTTCGAGAAAATCCGTAGTGGAGCCAGAAAACCATTGCAAATAAGGCGAAAGTTGCACAAAACACGATGTCACGATGTTTCTTAAAAAATTTAATACCGACTTGACAGTTGCTAGAAAATATGGTTCTGGAAGGAAATGCGGTTTCGTGTCTCCACAAAAGGCGAAGAAAGTTGTTGTTCTCTTAGAGAAGAATCCAGCGTTGTCTAATCGAAAATTGGCGGAAAAAGCGAGTTGCAGTGAGTTTTTAGTTCGTAGAATTAAAAAAGATGCGGCCCTTAAAAATTACAAAGTGCTGTCAATACCCGACAGGTACCCTACTAAGAACTTGGTAGCCCAGAGTCGAGCTAAAAAGTTGAAGACAGATTTGAAGACGATGAAACATACGTGTTGTCTAAATTTTCTCAATTGCCTGGTCAAGAGTTTTACACCGCAAGGGAACGAGGAGGAGCTGAGGAAAGATTTAGGACAAAACAAAAGTCCAAGTTCCCGAAGAAGTTTCTGGTATGGCAAGCGATTTGTAGTTGTGGGCTAAGGGGTAAAAATTTCGTAACAAGTGGCACTGTTAACGCCGCAATTTATGTGAAGGAGTGCCTCCACAAGAGATGGCTGTCCTTCAGTAGAAAGCACAATGTATTTTCTTTCTTTTGGCCTGATCTAGCCTCCTCCCACTACCGTAAAGTAACCCTTAAATGATTCGAAGACCAAAACATCAAATTGGTACCAAAAATCGCCAACCCACCAGAACTTCGGCCTATCGAGAGATATTGGGTTCTTGTGAAAACAAGATTAAAGGCAACAAACAAAGAAGCTAAGTCCATGGAAGATTTTAGAAATAAGTGGAATGCTGCTTAGAAATAAGTGGAATCTCAGAAATGACAGTAAGGGCGCTAATGGCGGGCATACCGGAAAAGCTGTCCGAATTCTGTAAAATACAACAAACAAATTAGTTTTATTGATCATTTTATCAGAAATTAAATTTTCTTTTCAAAACTGTTTTCATTGTTTTATTTGCTTAAGGAATACCAATGCGAGGACAATTTAAAGTTATCCGATTTTTTCGATCTCACTCCTTATACACAAAAAGTAAATTCTTCTTACAAAATCTTACTATCATACTACAAATGGTTCTACCATGAAAATGGGAGTGCCACACCCCTTTTTCAATTATACCTACATTTTCGATCCAACTTACTTACATTTTCGCTTGTAACATTATGTTGTCAACTAACGCATCATTGTACCACATCTCAGTTCTGTCTCAGAAGATTGTATGTATACAGGTGCCACGCCTACTTCTTCAATGCTCCTTAAGTGTATCTAGAAACTTCTTCGGAATAGCCAAGGAAGTATGTACGCAATTTGGTAAAGATCAGATCGGGACTCTGGGCGCTAAATATTAAAAAAAAGAAACATACAGACAAATAAACTTGTTGCATTAATTTTTATATAAATAGAAGAGAGGGGAGAAGAGAAGAAGATTGAGAGCAATTTTTGTGAGAAGGCACTCTCTGTCTCTCTCTCCCTCTCTCTCTTTTTCTCTCTCTCTCTCTCTCTCTCTCTCGCTCTCTCTCTCTCTCTCTCTTTCTTTCTCTCTCTCTCTCTCTCTCGCTCTCTCTCTCTCTTGCTCTCTCTCTCTTATAACCTTAGAAAAATTGTTTTGACCACAACATCTGGATGGTGAAATTTTGTATTCAAGTAAATTTGTTTGCCATTAAAGTTGAGTTGGCGAAACTTGCAAGAGTTCAAGGAATTGATGATAGCGAAATTGTATGAATTGTTCGGAGTAAATTGCGTGACGAGTTGTTCGCTCACGGCTCAGTCAATTCGACCCAGAATTTGTTTGATTTATCGTTCGCCGTAATCAGGCGAAAGCTGTTGCCCTTTGTAGAAAAACGAAAAAGTATTCAGTAACTTGGAGATAAAATAAATTTAATATTTCCAATTGCCAAGTGAAAAAGTGAAAGATCAGCAGAAATCTTGTTCTAAAAACAATTGCTCAGCAGTTTTTTTTTTATTTTTTTTATTTTTTATTTCTCCTTTACGGCTATTATTTCTTTGAATCAATTTATGATTTGTATTCTTTATGCTTTGAGTTGGCAACATTTTCTGCGAATATTTTACAGATTTGTTTTTTTTTCCTGCCCATTCATTGTGCGATAAACACAAGCTCCCTCGCGTGCATAACTTCAAGATCTGATTTTATCCAAGTGAGCGAAGGAGCAAGAGCGACAATAATATAAGTACATAGAAACAAAAATGGAGAGAGCGAAAAAAAGAGTAAGTAGAAGAAAAGCAACAGCACCAAATGTGCGCGAATGCATCAAGTGACAAGTTTGTTGTTGCTGATGTTGATGATATTGCTGCTAAGTATTTGTAAATGACAATAGTGGCTCATTTGATTTAAGTTTATTTATTTTTAAATTTTTATTTTCTCATTTAATTTACTATTATTGTCAAGTGTCTGCAGCTCTACTTCTTCCTCTCTTCATCTTTCACATTGCCATCGTCTACAGTTTTATGCTATTGTGTTGAGTTGTTGTTGCTGTTGTTGTTGTTGTTGCTATTGTTGTTGTTGCCGTTAACATTTCCAATGAATAAATTGCTTTTTGGCAAACGTCACTATACAACAACAGCAACAACCAAAATAATAATACATAAAATAAGTAGATGCTATTGTTGATGAGACGACGACGACAGCGACGACGGCGACGATGATGATGATGAAGAAGAAGAAGAGGCACAGCAAATATGTCACCGCAATGTTTTTCAGTTTTTGTTTTGTTACACGCGCAACATGAGTAAGAATTTTTTTGTTTTTCTTTTAAAATTTTAGAGATAAAAAATAATGGCGTCGGATTTTCGCATTTTATGCTTAGGTTTTACTTTATTTAGTTTATTTTTTTATTTTTATTTTATTGGCATTAGTATATTTTGGTCAATAATAATACAAAAAAAAAAAACACAAACAACTTTGTAATTTTCTTTTATGGTAAATTGCGAGATTCGCAGGTTCATCTTGTTAGAGTTTTCATATCTAATGTATTTAAAACATGCTTAATGAACCTTAGGTTTGCCATAGAGAGGATAATAACAATGTACAGATCGTTTCAAAACCAGCCACGGTTCCTCATCAGTGATCTTAGTGGTAGTTCTGTGTGTTTCATTACTCCATATAAGCATAACTCATGTTTGAAATTGTAATCGAGAATTACTTGATATTTATTTTTTTTGTGTTTCTTGTAAATATGTACATTTTAGGTAAGGATTTAGGTAAAGATTTAGGTAGGGATTCGTTCAAAAATGTAAAACACGGAACTAACATTACCCAGTAGGGCATAGGATGGACTGTTGCATGAAGCATGTTGTGCCAGAATTTGGCATATTAAAAAAAATAAACTAAAATGTGTAGCCGCTACACGCTAAAAAGTGAAATGTGTTTAATCTTTTACAGCTACACTTTCGCTCTACCTTCTCCTCGGCACATATACACTAGTCATGGAGTAGTGCACGATTTTTCGATTCACTTAATTGTGTGAGGTTCGATAAAATAAAAGTGCGGGCGTTATGATGATATAGGCTCCATTAATTTTCACTCTCAAATATTTTTCTCCAATATTCTTACTGCCCATTGGCTCCCATACAAAGTTGACATATTTATAAAAAACGACCGGACAGTTGGTGGGAAGTCGCTGCTAAAAGGTTAAAATTTAAGACCAACCTCCAATTATTTCTCACTCTCTCCGATTTTCTCCGAACATTCTCTACTTCTCTGCGGTCGCTGTGGCAATGCGGTAGTGCTGTGGACTGTTACGCAGAGTGCCTGTGGTGCGAATCTCGACACAGGTAAAATCAAAAATGTAAAACTATATTTTTACACGGCGGCACCACTTCTTGGCAGGCAATGGCAAACCTACAAAAGTAAAAGTTGTCTATGAAAAGCTTTTCACTTCGCCGTTCGTATTTGGCATAAATCTAAAGGTCCCTCCTTTCATGTACAAATATAATGTGCACAACATTAATGAATGCGATAAGCTCGTCCTAGGCCCTTCATGGGCTTTTGTGCCATTAAAGGAAAGAAAGAAACAGAGAAAGAAAGAAGATACTTACTTCTCTTCACCCACCTTTAAGGGGGCTCCCATACGAAAGTAGCTTTTTATGAAATGGGCTGCACCCTCTCCCAGGGTAATCTTACATGGGTAAAATGTAAGACTGATCCTCCAGCATACTCCCGCGAACGAACTTACCCCCAAAATGAAATGAAATTAGTTTTCAGGTGGATTTACTTTATTTTTGTATGGGAAACCCCTTAACGTTTAGAGATGGGGCTTATTCTCCGTTCGCTAAAAATGTGGAAGAAGGGAAAATAAAGGAGATCGGTCAAAAACTTGTAAAAATTTTGAGGAAAAATTAAACTTTACTGGAGTGGATTTCTATGCTATTCTGAATCCACTCTTTACTTTTTTCATGCCACGTCGGTAGTGCGTTGGACTGCTACGCAGAGTGTCCGGGGATCGAATCTTGGCACACGCGGTCTAGGACATCCATGGGCGGTTGTGCCATTTAAAGGAAGTAAGTAAAGTACGTCAGAGAATATTTTCTTACTTTACTTACTTTTAATCGCACAACAGCCCATGGATGGCCTAGGCCGAGCTTTTTCGCATCCACTCATGTTGTGCGTGTTATATTTGTACATGAATAGAAGGGACCTACAGTTTAATGCCGAATCCGAACGGCGAAGTGAAAAGCTTTTCATAGCAATTTTTACTCTTGTAGGTTTGCCATTGCCATTGTGTAGAGAAATTATTTTTTTAATTTTTTTTTTTTTTAATTTTACCTGTGCCGAGATTTGAACCCCGGACATTCTGCGTAGCAGCCCAACGCACTACCACTACGCCACAGCGACCTACAGAGAATATTTTCAGATATTTAAAATATCCTTAAATATTCAACTGAAGTTCGCCTCAAAGAACGTGATATGGGCTCACTGATTCAATGGTTATTTACCATTTCATTGGAGGCGATACTTCCAATGGTTTTCCAATATATATATCGTTTAAATATCCAATTTTCATTAGCAGATATGTATGAATCTCTAAAATTTGTAAATTTTTAATTTTCTATGCAATTTAATAAGCATTCTAACATGGAATTAAGCACGACTTTTCCACAAACTATTCTCAGCTGAAACTATTTAAATTTAAACTATTTTAAATTGTGAGTTTAAGGTTAAGAAGACTTGCAACCTACCTGTCGCGACCTGTTGCCATATACTTGCTACTAAGCATCTGTGTTGATCTTAAAATGTCTCAACTTTTAGTCTGCCATGGTGAAGATTCCTACTGGGTCCTTACGCTCATGATTTAATTGACTGGTTTGTCCTTTGATTTACATATGTAGCTACTTAAATATTAAGTACAATGAAATAGTGAAGAATTCTAGTTCTTTTGTCGGACTAAAATCGTTTAGGGCTATTTTAAAGCACTAATCAGAACTTCAGTCGACGATTAAGAGAACAGAAACATCGGTTAAAGTTCTGGTTAGTAATTAAACGGACATTAAGAAAACGGCCCTTAGTGTTCTATTGAGTCTGATCTGGCTGCTCTTTTTTCCTAGATAAAATCAACCTCGTCCTTATTATCTGCTGGCAAGTAATTCCTTTGTCTGGAATATTTTTCTCTTATTTACCATCACCAACTATTTCTATAGAATTTTACGAACTTTTCTGTTTAACAACAATACTATTTTATAGTCTACCTAGGTCCTATATATACATACATATTATATATGTAATAAAAAATAATATTTTAAGGCAAAACAAAAAAAAAAAAAAAAAAAAAAACAATCATCAGCAAAATATTTCTGGGACTAGAGTTCGATTTTACTTCTTTGCAGACTGAAATTCATTCTTTTCCTGGCAAACCACAATACAACGATAGTTTTATTGGAGTTTATGGTCAACCTCTTATACTGGCACCATCCATTTTTAAGGGCACTGTCTATCAGGTATGAGAAATCGTTTGACCACATCTCTTTTTTTCTTGTTGTTGTTTGTTTAGTGCTTAATCATGAGAAAAAATAATACAAATCATTGAAATGGGTTGGGTGTAGTAATACATACTACAGGGTGGGAAAAAAGTAATGTCATAATGTTCGAATTGGCTGCAATTTGGTTAGAAATTAAAAAAAAATTATTTGAAGGTTTAAAATTGGTGACATTAAGTTGAAAAAGTGATATCGGTCAGATGACCACCTTCTGAGTTGATGTACATTTATGCTCGTTTTACAGCATTTTGGCTCTAAATTGAAGATTTGGTGGTATATATCGCTTCATTGTTTATTGTTAACTAACTTTATATTAATTCCCTATCTGTCTACAACATAAATGTCAAAGTGCAATGACATTTTATGACATTCACATGACGTTACTTTTGCCCCACCTTGTAGTTTAGTATGTGCTACGAATATTTTCGTAAATTTTGATACAGAATGTTACAGAGATTTCGGAAAGATCCTCCGGTTTTCAAAATATTATTTTTCCTAAATCTACTTAGTTAAAGCTTTTTGGGGAAACAACTTGGGGAAAAACTAGTTTCAAATATTAGATATATATTTGGTCTCTGAGATAAAGCTTTTTTTTCTATGAGATTTTTAACATTTTTGCCACTATCACTTGAAAACTGGTACTGGTCACTGGTACTTTAAGTTATTTTCTGAGCAATATAATTTAACTGCAACTTTTCAATAGAAGTGAAAGTCATAATCACTGATATCTACATTGTAATTTATTATGAAATGTTTATAACAGTCTGCTACTTGAAATAAACTGTTACTGTTCCATTCTTGTAAACTAATCACTGTTTTTTCTAAGGGCTTAATCTGTGCAGTTACATTTCAATAACAGTGAAAAAAAAGAAAATTTCTATGTAATCACATTAACTTAAGAATAATCTGCTACCTAACATAATTTTTGATTTTTTCCTTCTGAAAATCACTGTTACTTTAAACAGTGATAAAGTCACTGTTACTGAAAAATATCAATCCACTTTTAATTATAATTTGAAATTACTTAAAGCAAAAGTATCAGTCACTGATACTTTTAGTAATTATGTGAGCAATCTGTGACTTTACTTTACAATATCAGTGTAAATAATAATAGCCGATACTTACATTGCTGTGGTCGCTGTGGTGTAGTGGTAGTGCGTTGGGCTGCTACGCAGAGTGTCCGGAGTTCGAATCTCGGCACAGGGAAAATCAAAAAGTTTAAAAAAAAAAAAATTTCTACTCATCTGCATCACCTCTTGGCAGGCAATGTCGAACTTACAAGAGTAAAAATTGCCTATGAAAAGCTTTTCATTTCGCTGTTCGGATTCGGCATTAAACTGTAGGTCCCTTCCATTCATGTACAAATTTAACAACCACAACATGAGTGAATGCGAAAAGCTCGGCCTAGGCCCCCCATGGGCTGTTATGCCATTAAAAGTAAATAACTGATGCTTGCATCTTATCGTGGAAGTGGCAGAAGAGGCTGGTACATTACATAGTATGTAACTTATTCACTCTATAAACTAATCACTGTATTGTGACCATAGTATGGAAGTCATTTGTAACGATTCATTTTCAGTAATAGTGACAATAATTTTCAGTAACTACCAATCAGTGTTACTGTAAACCAATACGACGTAATTTACAAGTTAACGTATTTTCACGCACGAGCCTTTAATATCTCATGATCACTCATGTTTACGAGCTAATATTTGCGACTCTTGAACAATCACTAGCGGAAAAAATCATAAAAAATTAATTTTCAATAAAAAAAATAGACAAATATTGATAAAACTTCAACAACAAAAATGTTATTGGTTAAATTGTCGGCAAAAAAAAAAAAAAAAAAAATATGAACGTGGGCCTTGGAGAAGTTGGATTCACGCATGATCACGGGTAATAAAATCTCACTAACGCTCACTTAAGACATTTTTCTGATTTCTATCCACAAATCACTGAAGGTCATAGGTGAATTTTCTGGCACCACACACTCCATGTTAAAATCACTTGGCAGCGATTTGTCACCATTGTTTTCAGTAACAGTGACAAACCAATAGCAGTGTGCATCAAAATCACTGTTTCTTGTGATTTATAGCGAATATTACTACTATTCAATCTGTTACTTTAAGTAATAACTGTTGTTACTTTACAGTAACAGTGGCAAAATCGCTTGGATTTATATGTCAATTTCAAACTCATAAAATCTGTTACTGTTACTTCAATATTAGCTTTCCGTAACAGTGACAAAATCACTGAGATTTCAAATCTGGCCGAAATGTAAAGTAAAATAAATGAATAATTATCTCAATTCCTCACATTAACTGTTCTTTTCGACATTTCCTCAGCAATACACTGCTACTTGAAACAGTGATACAATCACTGGAAGTCGTTTGTATCATTACTTTTCAGTAACAGCAATAATATCGCTAAAATTTGTAGTACAAAAATGTATACTAAAAACCATAATCTGCTTTCTCTCATAAACTGTTACTTTTTAAACTTTTTACTAGCAATCACTGTTACTTTAAAAAGTGATAAAACAGATTACCTCCTCCACTTTGTGTAGGTAATCATAATTTAAAATCTCTCGAAGAAAGCCCTCGTAAATATTAGAAAATTATATATAAATATTCTTCATTGTGAAGCATTTGTTTTGTGTCAAATAAATTATTAAAATAGTTCATAAAAAACTCCCACTTGAAAAGAAAATCATTTTTGTTTTCTTGTTGAAAACGAAAAAAATATCTCACTTTTTCCTGCTGCTTGTCAACAAAATATTCATCGACTTTTCTGCGGCACACAACTCATAACTAAGAATCATAACAGAAAAGAAATGTTGTTGATTAAATTTCTTAAATGATTGATTGATTGCAGGCATTTAATTTATGTGGCTGCAATTTTGTTAAAAAGTTTAAAGAAAATAAAGAGCATCCAAATTGAAAATGAAACAGAAAAAAGAAAAATCGCTTACATAAAGCATTTTTGGTATATCAAAAAATTTTTGTTGCTAAAAATAAGAAACAAAAAGAAAATTAAAGGAAAAAATCATTTACATGTGATCTTAAAATAGAAGCAGAACAACAACAACAACAACAACAGAAACATCAACAACGGCAACAGTTGCCGTAGCAGCAGTTGCAACTAACGAAAATTCCGCGGCATCACAGAAAACTCGAACCGCAACGAAATGAAGATGAATTGCTGTAAAATTTTCTCGTTTTTCTTTTCTTTTTTTTTTCGAAATTTGCTTACAGACAAACAACATCGAATGAAATCCGAATTAGAAATTGAAAAAAAGAAATTCTTGTTCGATTTGAAGAAATTTGCGCTAAAAGTCAATTTGCACTACACATAAGTATGAATAAATGTATGAGTAGGTATGTGTGTGTGTGTGTTTGCATGTGCTAGTGTTAGTGCATGCACTTAAAGACCTGCAGACAATAAATTTCTTGCCAAGAAATTTTCAACACAGACACAACGCATCTCTCAACTCAACTGAACAGCGACGACATTACGCATAGATATGCAATGGCAACAGCAACAGCAACCACAACAACAGCATTATCACCAGCAATTGCAACTGTTGCTGCCCTTTTCAGTTAATGGCAACAGCAACAGCACCAAGCAGCAAGCAGCAAACAGAAAAATCACAAACAATTTATTTTGACTTTTCAAAACACGCACTAAATTTGCATTTGATTTAAATTTTGTTTTTTTTTTTTGTTTTGTTTTTGACTTTCCATATTGTTGTTTATTTTGAGTTGTTGTTGTTGTTATTGTTGTTGGTTGGTTGGTTGGTTGGTGTTTACTATTGCTATTTTGCTGTTGCTGCTGCTGTTATACGCAATTAGTTGCACTGTTTTCTACTTTTCCATTTCTTTTCTATTATTTTTATATTTTTATTTAATTTTTTTTTTATTTTTTATTTTTTATGTATTATAAATTGTTGGCTCGATTTGTGCAATTTATTTTGCAATGCATTGCAATTTTCTGTTGCTGTTGTCTGTTGACTGTGTTGATAGCTTGTGTGCAGCTCTCCTCCTGATTCTTGTGATTTGATGTTTTTACTCGCGCAGCGATTGACGAGAGTAGAAGGGACTGCTGCATAACACAGTTCTGAAATCGGATTCGTCTACGTACAGTGGATGGGGAAGAATATGTGCCTTGAAATTATTTCGTTGAATTCATTGAAATCCCATCAAATCTCTTGCGCAGTATTGGAGTACTGGAGTTTCGATGGTGACTGATTCTCCTTATTTCCCAGTTAACTTGAGAGCATTTTATTGATCTGGCCGAACAGAAACAAAGAATAATTCATACTTTATTTAGTTTTCGAGTAATTGAACCAAGGAAAGGGAGAGGGTCTGGCTTAAAGCGAGAGACTTGAATCCCCAACTGGCTTATGCCTCTTTCAAAACTTTATTGCTTCAGTGTTGGGTCATTGAGATATTCTTCCATCGTCAAGAAATGAACAGAATTTGACAATATTCAAGAAAATTGAAAACTTAAGAAATGGACAAAACTCAAGAAATTGACGAAACTCAAGAAATGAACGAAATTCAAGAAAATGGAAAATAGAAGAAATGGACAGAAGTAAAGAAATTGACGAAATTCAAGGAAATGGAAAATAGAAGAAATGGCCTGAAGTCAAGAAATTAACCAAATTCAAGAAATGGACAAAACTCAAGAAATTGACGAAATTCAAGAAAATAGGAAATAGAATAAATGGACTGAAGTCAAGAAATTAACCAAATTCAAGAAAATGGATAATTTAAGAAATGGACAAAACTCAAGAAATTGACGAAATTCAAGGAAATGGAAAATATAAGAAATGGTCTGAAGTCAAGAAATTATCCAAATTCAAGAAATGGACAAAACTCAAGAAATTGACGAAATTCAAGAAAATGGAAAATAGAAGAATTGGACTGAAGTCAAGAAATTACCCAAATTCAAGAAAATGGATAATTTAAGAAATGGACAAAAATCAAGAAATTGACGAAATTCGAGAAATGAACGAATTTCAAGGAAATGGAAAATAGAAGAAATGGACTGAGGTCAAGAAATTAACTAAATTCAAGAAAATGGATAATTTAATAAATGGACAAAACTCAAGAAATTGACGAAATTGAAGAAAATGGAAAATAGAAGAAATGGACTGAAGTCAAGAAATTACCCAAATTCAAGAAAATGGATAATTTATGAAATGGGCAAAACTCAAGAAATTTCATTCAAGAAACGGATCAAATTCAAGATATTAACTAAATTCAAGAAATTAAGCAAATTAAAATTTTGGGTAAAATTTAAAAAATTAACAAAATTCAAGAAAATGGAAAATTCAAGAAATTAAAAAGATAAAAAACTTCAAGAAATGAAGAAAATTCAAGAAACGTAGAATATTAAAAAAATACAATTGACAAAATTCAGAAAATTAATAATACTAGACAAAATATAGACAAAATTCGAGAAACGGAAAAAATTTAATAAACGTGATAAACTCAAGAAATAAACAAAATTCAAGGTATGGACAAAATTCAAGAAATGGATATAATTAAAAAAAAAATATAATAATACAAGAAATGCCAAAAATTTAAGAAATGGAGAAACTCTAGAAATGGTCTAAATTCAGAAAATTGAGAAAATCAAATAATGGACAATATTCGAGAAATGGACAAAATTCAAGAAATGATCAAAACTCAAGAAATTTACAAAATTTTAGATATTTTAGGGCAAACTCAAGAAATGTGCAACATTAGCAAAATGGACAAAACTCGATAAATGGATAAAATTCAAGAAATGGAAAATATTCAAACCTTTGCAATCTATTGTGCCACTACATGAGTCAACAGTACTTCCACAAGGCCAACATCCAATGTAAAATTTTAATATTGGTCCTACTTTTATAGACTTGGAATAGGAATCTGGTGTTTTGATGGTCCACCACAGATATCTTATACGAGTATACATAAGAGCAGCTCAATATCCTAGCATATGGTATGCACTCGTATGTCTGGCAGATTCCTTATATTCATTTCCAAACCTAAATGTAGAAAGGCACTATCTAAGAAAGGCATTATCATAATTTTTATTAATTCAAATGGACCGTACTCAATTGCATTAAAATGTGCTAAAACACCGGTGTTGGACCAAATTTTAGCTAGCTAGGACCATTCTACATTAGGGTAACGATATTTAGTATAAGTGCTTCGGAGTGTTCTAGCCCTCGTAGATTTTACCTGTAAGAACCGGAATAGTGAAGAGGTTTTCGTTGCCATTCCGCAGAATAACTTTCGACACAAGAAAGGAATTGATGCTGCTTTCTTCAATAGTTCCTTAGCTATTTCATTCCCTGTGTGAGCAGTTACCCTCAGAATCTAAAGCCAGTCATAACTGAAGGTATGGATAAAATTCAAGATATGGGCAAAACACAAGATATGAGTAAATTACGATCATGGAATCAAACCGTAGTGATTGGAAACAGTGATTTTAAGATTGGCAAATGGGTTTCAATGGAACCGAGTAAAAGTTCTAGTATGTCTGAAGCCTCAAAACGTAACACAGTTCTTTCTAAACGGGAAACTTTATATACTCAGTAACCTTATCTTTAAGGCATACAAAAAATCACCCAAATTTCAAATACCACAATTGTGGTGGTAAGTATTTGAGTTTGTAATAGTCGCAGCACCAATCTGTTGATGAATCATTTTAATTTTGTAAATAAATTAATTCCACTGTATAGTCTTCATCGACGACGAACTCAGCACAGCATCATTTGACTTGTATTTTGTTGTGTCGCTAGCTCATAGGATTGCAATTTACCAAATGTATTTGTATCTTCTTGCAACGACTCATATACGAAATATGTGGAAAGATAGAGGAGGCATTATAATTAATTTAACTATTGAAGAACAGCCAAACATAAAAATAAATTGAATGCGAACAAGGCGAAAATCAAATGAATTAAATTAAAATAAAAAAAGGGGAAACATCAAAAGTTCAAGACGTGCCGAGCAAGTGAAGTGGCAGCAAAACATCAAAATTACTTATTTCGAAAATAATTCACATATTTTAAGAATTTAATACAGCACAGAGAATTAGACAAGAGAAATTGAATTGCATAAAATTTGATCAGAAGATAAAGATTACAAGATGTACAAAGCTATAAACTTAAGTATGTAAATTCGGGTACGGCGGAAAGGGAAGGGGATGGGTTGAAAGGAACAACTTTGAAAGGGTAATAAAATTGAGAAAGTAAAAATTAAAAATATATTGCTTACTTACTTACACGGTGCGTTTATTTTTAGATGCAAGGAGATGGGATGTGCACTGAAAATTGCTAAGTGTGGGGTGTTTAGGGAAACATTTTAATCAGCATCCATTCCTTTCTGATTTTGGTTTAAGGAATGTGCTCACATGCTGTTGACCTTTACTTGAAATACATTATCACTACTGTTCATAGATCTCGCTAACTTTAACAGCTATAAGCTTTTGACTCAAATTCCTTGTTGGTCTAGTGATTGAGTGCTAGACTGGAGTCAGGAACGATTTCCACACAATCAAAATTGTTTCAAAGTTGATAAACGGTATAATCCGTTCTTAAAGAATTGGTGGCTTGTTGCTTAAAGTGGTTAACTATAGTTGTCTCTTGTCGTCAATATTGTTATATAAAATATGAAAATCTATAGAGTAATTTAGATGTTGTCGAATTTTGTCCTTATTGGACTTCTTTTTTTTTTAATTGTAACTTTTTCTTGAATTTGGCCGATTTCTTGAGTTTTGTCCATTTCTTGAATTTTGTCCTTAACAAGAATCTTATTATTATTATATTATTTTAGCCATTTCTTGAATTTTGCCAATTTCTTTTATTTGGTTCATTTCTTGAACATTTCCATTTCTTGAGTTTTCTACATTTCATTAATTTTTTGAGTTTCATCCATTCCTCGAATTTTATCCATGCATTTTGGATTTTCTCCACATCTTAAATATTGCACATACATTTCATTATGTTTTGAGTTCTGTCTATTCCTTGAATTTTGTCCATTTACTTTACTGAATTTTAATTAGTTTCTTGAATCTTGTCAATTTCTTGAATTTTGTCCTTATCTTAAGTTTTGTCCATATCAAAATTATTTTTGAATTCTTTGAATTTTTTGGATGAAATCCGTTTCTTGAATTTGGCAATTTATGGAATAATTTTCCTCTTTTTGAATTTTGTCCGTTTCTTGTATTTTGTCCATTTCTTGTATGTTGTCCTTAACTTGAATTTTGTATATTTCTTGTATTTTGTTTTGTTTCTTGAATTTCCTCTTCTTGAATTTTGTTTAATTCTGGAATTTTTGCATTCCTTGAATTTTTCCATTTACTTTATTGTCCATTTTTTGTCCATTTCTTGAGTATTGTCCATCTCTAATTTTGTCCATTTCCAAGTATTTCTAGAATTTTGTACATTTTGATTTTGCCTATTTCTTCTTCTTCCTCTTATTTTAATGGAACAACAGCCCATGAGGGTGGCCTAGGCTGACCTGCAGTTTTATGCCGAATCCGAACAGCGAAGTGCAAAGCTTTTCATAGGCAATTTCTACTCTTAGAGGTTTGCCATTGCCTGCCAAGAGGTGAGGTGCCGTGTAGAAAAATATTTTTTTCTACTTTTTGGTTTTACCTGTGCCGAGATTTGAACCTCGTACACCCTGCGTAGCAGGCCAAAGTACTACCAACTACGCCAAGCCCTTACTTTACTGCATTTGGTCTATTTCTTTTTGTAACTTTTTCCCATTTCATGAGTTTTATATCTTCTATTCTGAAGTTTCCATTACGTAAATCTAGCACAATCTTGAATTTTATCAATATATTGAACTTTGGTTATTCCTTGAATTTTGTCCATTTATTGAGATGTTTTGCAAGTTCCCATCCTTTACACAGACCTTTCTCTATAGTCAGTATACAGATAGAATAGATTTAGCTGACCATGCCAAGAAGTGCAACTCTGGGGTGCTTTCAATTCCTACCGGACTATCTACAAATATAAAAATTCATATTTTTTTGACATAATATTTAAATTGCAATTGAAATATGGTATATCTGAAGCGCATTGAATTCGTTTCCATCAACGAGGCGTCCTCACCTCACACCGCAAAGGATCACCAGAAGTGTTGATGTCGTTGATGTTGATTGAGGTAAAAGTGGTGCTGGTGATGATGGCGATTGACGATGGTGTCGGTGATATCTATGTGCTATTGCAGTAAGCATATCCGAATGCTTGCATGAATATTTGTAATTGTCACATGTGCAGTGGCTCCCTAACTAGTCACCTCAAAGGAGTTCCTTCCACCCACGGCTGTTTATGTTTATGTTTATGTTTATGTTTATGTTTATGTTTATGTTTATGTTTATGTTAATGTTAAAGTGCAAATTAAAGTTGGCGTAAATAAAAATTTATGTTTTTTTTTGCATGAATAATTAAAAAAAATTTTAATCTTACAAATTGTTAAATAAATTTAGAATTATAAAAATTTATAGATTCATTTCGCTTGCGGCCAGCGCCACCTCCACCGCTATCTGAGTGGGTGGCTTTCTTTTTTAGCCTTTTAGTGTTTTATATTTTTGTTTTTTCTCTTTTTTTGGAAGCAAGCGCTATTTTGTCTGTGCCTCAGTTTTGCTTCTATATGCGTTGTTGTTGTGTTGTCGGTGAGATTCTTTCGATTCTGCGTTTTTAATACTGCAAAGTGTGAATATTTTTATGACTTTTATGTTTGCATTCATGTGCTTACTAAATATTTACTTTTTTTTCCTTTTTACTTTATACTTTCGTTTTGTTGATTTAAGTTTGTCGTCATTTGTGTCAGCTTCTGACATACGTTGGATGTGTTTATGTGCAAGTATGTGCGGTTTCTCTGCTGTTGTGATCTTTTATGACAGCCAGCGGTAAACGTTTTACGGATCTCAATTATTGTGATTTATGAGGTTTTTTTATTCAGCTAAATGTACAATATATTTCTAATAAACCCTTTTAATGGTTATTTAAGTACTTAGATGCACAGAAAGAGTTTGAAGCTTCTTCTGTGGGAAAAGTAATGAGTTACGATTGTTTTTTTTTATTGAAATTGAAAAATTCTAAAAGGAGTCAGTAGAGTTAGTAGTATCTCTGGAATATGGTATACCACGATTATTACACGTTGAATTTTAGAAGGTTGTTGTTGTCTCTGCTAGGCGCACACTGGCGCCTGTTGATAAGGCCAAGTGTAGTCAGGTTCCCCCGTAACTGGTCTTTCCAACAGAGATTAGGGTGCCCTCTTCTGGCTCGAATAAAATAACTTTCTAGCGGGAGTGCGGGTCTTTCCAACAGAGATTAGGGTGCCCTCTTCTGGCTCGAATAAAATAACTTTTTAGTCGGAGTGCGTTCTTTCATTCACTCAACATGACCCAGCCAGCTATACCGCTGGATTTTTAAGTGGGTGACTATGACAGGGTCGGCGTAGATCTCATACAGCTCATGGTTCCATCATATTAGTTTATACAATAAAATTTTCAGTTTAACGACACTCATGTAAAGCGGTTGCGTCGGTCACCGATCCATACGTTATGTAGATGCGCCCCTCGGTCGTGTTGGGCGGGAGAAGGGTCCGTTGGGATTCGTTCTAAAATAAAAAAATAAAAAAATCTCATTAATTATGAAGGTAAATTCAATTTTCTGCTCATTTAAATAAATTAGAAAATGCTGTTTTTTTTTTAATATTTCCAATTCTTCTTCATTGCTGGAATTGTGTTAATTTCTTTCATTTTCTTTATGTCATGGATTTTATCCATTTCTAGTACTTCGTCTATATCTCAAATTTTGCCCTTTCTTGAATTGAATTCTTCATTTCCTGAATATTGTCATTTTTTTCCCCTAAATTTTGTCCATTTCTAGAATTTATTTCTTTTTATTTGAGTGTATCAAATATGAGAAGAAATGGATCACGATTTCATTTTCCCCAGATTCTTCGCAAATGCGAAAGTAAATGTTAAGGAGGATACCGATTTTGCCCGCTTGCAATCCAATGTGCCTGAAGCCGGTGATGATCGCCGTCAGTCATGCCGCATCTCTTAGATTACACACTGAAACTATTCTGTGATATTGGGGTGCTTGCTGCTAGTACTACCATAGTTGAGTTTCTATATTGGCTACGCTCGCGATTCTTTTCACCTATGTAATCTCGGTGGTTCAATGAATTTTTGAAAAAATGGATTCATAAGTTATAGATCGATAACTTTGTTGTAGGTCTATTGGTCATAGAGCCTTGCTGTCTTCAGGGGAATTGTAGCCAAGATTCCAATGAAAACATTTCATGAATTTCATGTACGAAAAAAAATCGCATCTAGTCAAAGCTTTTGGATAATGATCAGTTTTTTCATCAGAACTCAAAGCACATGTAAGTTTTTCGACTGCTGTTTTCACAGAAATTGTAGATATTCTCAAACTGAACTACTTGTAGGAAAGAACGTTGCATATGGCAATCCGTTGCATATGGCAACCCATGCTAACCCGTAAAAGCTGCAACCTGATCGCGCTTATCTCCACCCGTTTTAAAGACTTGACATCGATATTGTCATAATAATTTTCGAGATAACCCATGTCAAACACAGAGTTTCAATATCACTTTAAACCTCCATATTTATTTGTTTCTTTCTATAAATGAAGAAATGACAGGCTTTTTTGTAAAATAATTTTAAAAGTTTTTCGTTTTTAGAAAACAACACTCCGAAAACGTGGTTAAAATCCCTACTTATTCAAAACATGAAACGATAGAGTTACGAGTTCCGCCATTTCACGACCAAAAATCTTTAAAAAACTCAATAGAAAATTTTTTATCTTTTCTCATGATCATCATGCTGAAATGATAAGCTCAACATTTAGTTAATGTATAAATTTGGAATTATGGTTTCTTTGTACATTAGTTTATCTCGACAAACTAGTGAAAGCTCAGTTCCAGTTTCTTTGGAGAAAACTTGTATCCTCGAATATTTTCTAAAGAATGAGTTTTTTAAGCTTTTATCGACTATGCCGAAAGTGGTTGGAATACTCGACCTTCTACAGCACAGAAACGGTCGTTATATTGTTAGAGAAAATAACAACCAAGTATAGTATGGACAGGGGATAAGCTGACTCTTTGGTAATCGGATGTGATTTGTCATCACAAAACTAAGAACTAAGTCATGGTATGCTCGTAAATATTGAAGATTGGCCACCAGTCATGTAAAAATAGGATTTCGAGACTTCAAATGTACTTAATGAGTAACAATTTCAACGATTCGATACAAACATTTGAGACAAATTCTTTGTATGATATTTTGATACATTGTAAACATCGAAAAAAAAGACACACTTGAGATGAACTGACAAAATCGTGATCATTCTTCAAGTCAGGATAGCGGTCAGTGGTGCCAACTTAGCGATAAAACACTCTACAATCCCTTTAATCGGACTTATTAAATGATCATTTCCCGGTACTTCTTTTTCGACAGAATGAACATTTCACAATTGGACTTGGAAACCATTTGATGCAAAAAATATGTTACCTTTCTTGCCATAAAAAATGCGAACAGATTTTCGACATTCTCTACGACTCACTTAACAATCGAGTACATGCATACATACATACATACATACATACATACATACATACATACATACATACATATGTAGTACATATATTGTATAATTCTACAAGATATCGTTACTTTGTATCTTTTCTGTCTGCAGATCAATCTTGTGCATGTAACGCAACTTGTTGTGCTGGCACTGGTTAGTTAATTCAATTTTACGAGCATTTATAGTGTCTCCTATTTCATATGCAAATCAAATCAAATCAAATCAAATACAATTAATATGCGGTCGGTCAAAAGACTAAATTGTTGGTAACACAGTTAAGACACATGCATAGAACAATATAATTATAGGTAGGTATTTTGTAAGAAAAGCTAAAAAGTATGTGAGCGAGGGAGAGAGAGAAAGAGAAAAGTGAGATCTAAAAGATAGAGGAAGGGATGAAAAGTGACAGAGTGGCACATCCACTGACAATGTACTGACGGTGGCAGTTGCGAAAATGAAAACATTACAACGGCAGCAATTGCTTTAGGCCAAAAGCGATTGGCCGAGTTTCTACTTACTTGTACAAAATGTAGCATTCAATCGTTCGCTTCGTACCGCCAAAGAATTTCAATGAATTTATTTTGGTTTTCGGCATTGTTGTTGTTAGTTGTTGTTGGCAGTGGTTAGTTGTTAGTTGTCAGTTGTTGTTGCCGTTGCTTTTGTTTGACACTAATGAATTCTTTGTAGATTTTCTCTTTTATTCAATTTATTAGTTGGATTGGCTTTTGTCTTAATTTAATTTCTAGTTTTTTTCTTTTCACTTTGCTTTTGCATGTGCAGCGTTTCTATATTTAAATGAATAAATAAATAAATAGTTTAATTAAATGCAAAAATCATTTATTATGGTAGGCCTTGATGGAAAGGGGAAACGAGGTGAAGGAGTGGTTGAGGGAAAGGGAAAGGGGAACACTTTGCCAAATGCAACATAGTTACTAATTGAAAATTTGAATACTAAAAAATACAAACCTTTGAAAATTGTTTTTTTTTTTTTTTGTTTAAAATGATGTCAAAATTTGTTTGGCTGTCAATTTGCTTTTAACGCTCAAAATTTGTATTCTTTCATTGGACTACAATGTAGGGGGAGGGATAAGTGAATCATAACGAAAGATCGTTTTGTTTTATGTATGTACGTGCTGTGAACAATTCGGTCTATTGTATTCCCGGGAGGAACTACTTATAAGCTTTCCTCCAAGCCAGTTGCCCTAAGGGAGAACCTGGTATGAGTTGAGTCTCTATGGGATTGTTGGGGCAGTCTCATGCTCGCGAATCCCATTTGCAATACATTAAAAGAGAGAAGCTGTCTCTACACCCTTTACCCATCTCATGTCCATCTCATGGCTTATGGAAATAAAGGGTGACAATTAATAAGTGTCTACAACTTTCTTTGCTCTATTGGAAAAGTGTAATTTATCTGCAATTTTATTCATTCTTGTATTATTCTGCTAAGTATGTAATCGAGAGTACATCTGATGTAATTTTTGTGTGGTCTAGATTTCATTTAGTTATTTATTTTACGTTGTCAAATAATCGGTCAGCTATTATAAAATTGCACCAGCTGGGCAAAAGCCATTGTAAGATTGCGCGGCAACTTTCCAATTGCTCGTTAGTTAGTTTCTCGTGCAGCTAAACGGTTTAAGGATCTAGGTCAGCTTCATAGATCGAAACAGGAAGAGGCAAAAAATGCTCCTTCCCAGGTATCGCAAAACCGTTTAAGAGCAGGTGCAGCGTAATTCAACGGTTTCCATGAGAAAAGTTGGTCACGAAACTGGTATCAATCGTGAATCAGTTCGCCTTATAGCAAAAAACGAACTAGGACTCGAATGCTTACAAAAGCAGCCCAATGCTCCAGAAAATCCAGTTGCTTACGGATGAAAACGAGCGCGTACGACTCCAAAGATGTCACCGGAAAAAATTGCCTTCGAAGATGAATAGCTACTGTTTACTGTTGAACAAGCGCATAACCGTCAAAATGATAGAAGCTGGTCAACAGAGGCTCCTTCCTGCATCATCAGTCGTCATTCAACATCGCCAAAATCCGTAATCCATCATGGTATGGGGGATGGGATTTTCACAAATTGCACCATACCCTTAATTTTTGTGGAAAAAGGAGTCAAAATCAACCGGGAAGTGTACCGCTGTGAAATTTTTCAGGCGGTGGTACTACGCTGGGTGCGACAGAACTTTAGCGATCCAGCAAGACCCTGCGCCTGAGCAAGACTCTGCGCCAGCTCACACAGCTAAAATCAACAAAAAGAATAGTGCAGGGCTCATTTTCCTGATTTTATCACATCTCAAGAATGGCCACCATATTCGAAGAATCTCAATCCAATCCAAGGTCGGTCATGTAAATGTCTTATAAAATTTGAGGTCCCTGAAACTGTTGTTGGATCGTGAATGGGAGCCAATAACCGAGGGAGACTGCGGTCCATAGCTAAACATTTTCACAGCGTTTGAAGCTGTGTGTTTTTTTTTGTTACTCTTTTTCTTCGGTCTGTTTTTTGTTTATGATTACAATAATTTTTGGTATGCCAAAAACTGTTGCAGACATTTAATAATTGCCAATTTTATATGATTCTAACTTACAAACAACATTTAATAGTTATGACTAGAAAGCATATGTTTTTATTTTTTTTTTGCCTGATCTATTCTCAAAAACAAACTAAAAAATTAAAAAAAAAAATAAGTTTCTCAAATATCTGAAAAGCCTTACATAACAAATGAGAGCAGTTGAGTGTGCTCTCGAATTCAAAGTTTCGTCGCCTGCTGATTTGTGTAATTATGTGAACTTATTTCGGTTAACTAAGTAAGCAGTAGAGAAAACAAATATCTTGGCGCTCGAATCCATCAGTGATTCATCGGCGGAGGCAGCAGTCAGCAGTTTGAAGCACATGCCATCGATGAAAATCACTTATTCTCATAATGTAGCAAAATTCCAATAGCACAAAATTTTAGCAAATTCTGTAGAAAACATGTGTGCCATATATTTTAAAATTGTTTTATTTGCTTTTTTTCTGTCGGATAATCTGAAATATGTGTTTTAGAAAATATGAGAAATTTGTCGTGTGTTAAAAATTTTTAAGCAAAAACTTACATTTTTATTGCTTTTATGACGTCACAGAGAACAATTTTGAATACTAAAATGTTTAATGATTTCGGTTTTGTGATTTTGCCATTGAACATCTTTGACTTATTCATTGACCAATAGTCAGGGAAATATGAAGAGTAAGTATATTGAAATCAACGTGGACGACGACGACGACGACGACGACGAGGGCGACAACAGAAAAGACATAAAACAAAGCCGCATTAAATGAGACTTATTTATGAAAAGGAAAACCTAAAAAAAATTATGATGCTAAATAAATAAATAAATAAACAAATGAATGAGATATGGTTATGAGAAATTGTATACATACTTGCCGGCCTAATGACATTTTCATTTCAATTTATAGAGACATTTATGTCACATGGGTGGGTGCGTGTGTGTGTGTTTTTTTTTTTGCGGAGTTGGCACAATGCATTGAAAGCCGAAGTGCGAGACTTGCCTTTCGACTCACCCACTAAAAACCCACCCCAGCTCCGATTCCCTCCTTTCGTGGAACAACCGTCAGGTACTACTTCGCGGAGGGGGAGCGGCCTATTGCCTATTCAACGATGCTCTCATTAATATCAATGCTCTTCATACATATTTTTGTGTTCGAAAGTGGTGTTCAACGCGACGCAGTTTTGAAATTACTATAGTTGCCATGTTACAAACAGCGGACCAATTATCACTTGCATCAAGCATTATATCTACCAGGGTATCAACCCTTATTGGCTTCCCCACCTTAATGCTCAACTCTTCCCTCTCTGTTCCAAAGCGCGTAGATACAAAAAAAAAAAAAATCGTGCTCTGCGTCTTCTATTGTGCCTGCCGCACAATAAGTACAGTACGGGTCTACTTCATGCTTGAATCGATATAAATACGATTTGAAGCAGCCGTGTCCAGTCAGTATTTGGGTCAGGTAGTAGTCTATCTGTCCATGTCTACGATTTACCCATTTTAGAATATTGTGAATCAGTCGGTACGTAAATCGCCTCTTGAGTGAGGAGCTCCACTCTTGCTGACACACCTGCTAGCTGCGATCCCTTGCTTCCTTGCGGATTGTAAGCCTTTCTGGACTGGTTCTGCGTGAGTATGTATCGGCGACTTCAATTGTTAACAGCTAGATTGGTAACATTCCCGCAACTACTGTGATGGCGTCATCAGATACAGTGCGAAAAGCGCAGCATACCCTTAGAGCGCAAAGTCGGTACACCGTCTTCAAGCCTTTCAGGTATGAGTTGTATCTGGCGGCTTCGACCCAGGCGGGAGCTGCGTATAGCAATATTGAAGTGACCACATTGCTTAGTAGTTTCCTGCGATTTTGCTTAGGCCCTCTGGTGGTCATTAACTTTGTTTTCTTAATCGTTTTGGTAGTTTATAAAGGATCATTTTTGCTCCATTGTTGTTATAGTTAAAGTGCAATTATTGTGACTTCAATAGACTTTAATTTCTAATTGACTCCATTTGACTTTAAGTAACTCCAATTGTTTTTAGATCATAATTAACTCCAAATGCATTCATTTGACTTCAAATGATTTCAAAGTTGTCGCGATTTTAAAGTCTTAAAATCAGCATTTTCTCGTGACTTCAATAACAGAACTCAGAAATTATTATTTATTTGCTATTTCTCAGTTTAAATTCTTCCATTTTTACTAATTTTTGCTTTAGATTGTAAGCTGATTGTTGCAATATTACGACCCGAACTCGATGATATTTTGGTATTTTATTCTCTCTGACTCATGTTTTGTTTTAATATTTCGCCTGCTTTGAAAAACAACAATGAAAATACAAGTCGGTGAGCGGGAAGTATAGTAATACGATGCTCTCATGCTCAATGCTCTTCATTCATATTTTTGTGTTCGAAAGTGAGTCCAATCGATTTCAAATTACAATTGACTTGAAGTGACTTCAATTAACTTCAACAAATTTCAATTAACTGCAAGTACCTTCAATTGACTTTAAATCACAATTCATAGAAGCACATGCCAAGATGTCAAATTCAGCGGAAGCACTTTGCTTTGAAACTTACCACAAAGAAAATATTACGTCAAAAATTATAAATTTATCAATCAATCAATGATAGGAGGAAGTTTATCAGAAGTTCCAGATACCAGGTACCAATTTTACCTACCTCTTTAAATACGCTCTTAAGCAGCTTAAGTTAAGTTCTTGGGACTTCTTGAGCTAACTGATTTTCAAAATGTCTTTCGTGACTGGGTTGAGTAAGTATCCCACTTGATTATTTTAAAAGCTTATAGAAAATGTATGCGAAAGTTCAGACTCGCTCGCTTTCTCTCGTATAATATCACAGACAGGATACGAGTAGACTTAGGCAAAATCTCAAAGCTTTCTCCCTCTGGCGCTCTCTTTTGCACTTTTGAAAAATAGCAAAGTCAGTGAGTAATAGCAAAGAGGTGAGTAATGTCTAATGTGGTGCCTAAAACTTACCACCAAGTTGCCATTTGAAAAAAATTGGGAATTTCTGCTATTTCAAAATTTCTATGATTTGAAATAAAATCAATTTTTTAACACGATAATTTTTAACATCTCATAGTTTTTCAATACATTATTTACATACATACATACATTTGTTGAAATTATTTATGTAGTTCAAGACTATAAAATCAATCAACATAAAATATTTTTGTAACTCGAATAAATAAGCTTGGCAGCTTGGAGCTTGGAGTGGTTGAACTTGGCAAATTATATTTATTAAAATATTGATTTTAAAAAATCTCCACAAATACCAGTTTTTTGATTTTGCGTTGAGTTTGTTTTTTGTTGTTTGCAAGTCTCAAACTTTTTGACCATAAAAACGAATAATTTAAGTGCAAATAAAATGATTTTTACTGCAACAAGATTAGCTGACTTTTTCCGGCATTTTTTGCCTATAAATTTTTTGCTCACTTTTTATAACTTACAGAATTGATGACTGCCTTCAACATAACACAAACAAGCTCATACATTAAAATATACCAACTAATGACGAAAAATCGTCATATTCCAAAGAAACAGAAGAAAGGCATTAGATCATAAAGAATCAAAGTAGTGGGGCACTTGGCAAATGCGAAATTAACTTGAGCTGGATTGTTTTTGTTTGCCTTTTCTGGTGTAATTTAATTCGTACATAGTATGTATTTATGTCCACGCGCTTGCTCAGTGGTTAAATAGGTGTAATGACACCATTAACAATTTTCTTTCCGAACAGAAAGAAAAATTCACACAAAAAGTACCCAAATAAAATGTACTTTCGAAACTTTTTATTCTTGTCGTTTTCTTAAAGTTGGCAGCGGTTAATTTTGTGTTGGGATACAGAAAGAAAGAGCAGCACGCGTTAATTAGCTAATGATGGAAAGCGGAGAAGCGGTAAGAGTAACATGGTGGTACCAAAATAATAGAGTGTGAACAAATCAAATGAGGTGAAAAGTGGGGAAAAGTAGGGAGAGTATCAATATGGAAGTTTAAGTAACTGTGTGCCGGAAGTATGTGTGTGTGTGAAAGAGAGTGAGAGAAGCTGCACCATATCAAACCGTTTAATATCCAAGTGAGCACCCCAAATGGTATTGGCATGGTTTTTGTTGGTGTTGTTGTTGTTGTTGTTGTTGTTGTTGTTGTTGTTGTTGTTGTTGTTGTTGTTGTTGTTGTTGTTGTTGCTGTTGTTGTTGCTGTTGTTGTTGCTGTGGGTTTGGTTGCTGGTTGTTATGACACTGGTTCACTGGAAGCAATTTACTAATTGTGGTCTTGCATAATGTGATTAAAATGGCTTAAATACGTCAGTGCTTTCTTTGCTTTGCTTGCGCTCTTTTTTCCCCCCGCCATAATGATATTTGACATAAAAAGTAATGAACCCAAAAAATAATTAAATTTAAAGTGAGCAAGAAGTGAAACGAAAAAAAAAAAACGACAGAAGTTCACCTAATTAACTTTATTTGTCTTTTTAAAAAGTAAATGCAGAAAAATAGTCATCTCAAGCAACAATAGAAAGAAATAAATAATAATAAAAAATGAAGAATAATAGAACACTTAAAAAGTTATTCTCTTGCTTTATGTTTGTAGTTGCGCATCTACTTACTTAGTTACGTATGGAAATTATGATTTATCACTTAAGTCCAAAATTATCACCTGTCAAATTTATTTTGACACTCAAGTGGCTTTTGCTTTTAGTCAAAAACGATTATGAAGCAGAAGAGCGAGAGACGAAGAAGAAGAACACCTTGGACAGGAGATGGTATTTCTCTCGTGCTTTCTCTCTGTGATTCACGCACACAGACACACACACACACGCATACACCATTTGGCTCACCCATACTCGGTATTATGTCATTTGCTGCAGCGTTGCCAAAGTGACAGAACTTATGTAATTTTTACATAAATTCTTCGATAGAGCTTAACAAAAAAAAAAAAACATTATACTGACAGGAAAAATTATGCAATTCCAGTTGTGAAACATTCCAGTTACTTTTTCGTAAATACTTTAAACAAATATTAATTCACTTCAATTTGGTTCTTCATTGAAATTTATAATGGTAAACGATCACTGGTATCTCATAACATGTTATCTTGGACAAAATTCGATGTTTATGATTTTGAAATATTTCATTCTTTATCTTTTGTGTAAACTATTCTTGAAGATTTTTGACCGACTTCAAGTCCAGTTATCAAATTGACCAGCTAAGCAAGATGACACCATTGTCTTGGAACTAGTCCTTGCTCAGAATCTGATATTCCCATCTAAGGAGCATGGTGTCCTCAGCATACGGCATCATTGTGCTTTCTAAGATGATTTTGTAGTGGAACCTGTTCATGGTACCGGTAATTGAATGGTTTGGTTCAACAAAAAATAATTTTTCTACACGGCACCACCTCTTGGCCGGTAATGGCAAACCTACAAGAGTAAAAATTGCTATGAAAAGCTTTTCACTTCGCCGTTCGGATTCTGCATTAAACTGTAGGTCCCTTCCATTCATGTACAAATATAACGCGCACAATATGAGTGGATGCGAAAAGCTCGGCCTAGGCCCTCCATGGGCTGTTGTGCCATTAAAAGTAAGGTTAGAGTTGCTATAAGTCGTTCTTAATAATAATGTTGGTGTTCCGTGCTTTTCGGAAATTTTTTTTTTTTGCTTTGGGAGTTACCAGTGGATGCTGGTTTTCGATGAATTCCAAATTACACATATTTCGTTTTGGGTAGTTTTACTTATATCACGAAAATTTCAGTAATTGACTTTAATTATGTCAGACTGACATTATTATTTGTTATTTAAAAAAAAACTGGCATAAAGCAAAAAAAAATTATATACATAGCGTGACATAATTTAGAAACTGAAGTGACCGATATTTTTTTTGGTTTTTTTTTGTTTTGAGTGATGGCAACGTTGCTTGTGTGCGTTGCAGTGCAGCAAACACATTGTGTTGGTTTCTCAACATGGTAAGCGAATGTGCGGACGTCATTACTCTCTCTATTTCTCTCTTTCTCTCTCTCTCGTAACATAATTAGTAAATATGTTTTCACCTTCATTTGCTACGTAGGTGTTGTTGCTGTTTTCATCTGACAACATTGTCGTGTTCAAAGCACATTATTACCGTTAATTATCATGTATGTATGCGCTTGCTGTAGTTTTGTTGTTATTCTATGCTCTTCTCATTATAGAAATGTCAAAATATATGTCAGTTATAATGAAAATTATTACAGAAAATGAATTGGCTTCAATTATGTATGATAAATAAAAAAAAATATGTTGCAGGTATTTGAAATTGGATTTGCGTGAAAGAAATAGAAAATGAAAAGAATTTAAAATAAAGCTATAAATGCATGGCAACCAAGTCAAGCAAAGCGGTGGTGGGGGAAGGGGCGGTAGCGGGGGAAAATACCAAGGATTCGTTGAAATATGAAGAATGCGGGAATCGGTGTATGGGGAAAAAGCACAAGTTCTAATAGATGTTTGTTTTTTGGGGGAACATCATCAGGTGCGAGGCGAACATGTGTACACAAATTGTTTTTCTTTCATTTTTTTTTTTTCGATTATGATTGACAGCTGAACAGACAGTAGCAGACACAACGCTGTTATTTGACCGGATATATATGTATGTTGAAGTTTTTATGGCATGATTTTTGAAAAATATGGTTGAAGAGAAAAATCAATTATTTCTTTTACAGTGTACTACATTAATTATTTCCCAATACACCTACATACTACAAAAAATACGAAACCAAAACATTAAATTTCTTCTTTTTTTTATTACACTTTTCCAACATTAATCTCATTTCAACTTTTGTCTTGTATTTGTCTTATCTTACAGTCAACACAACAGAGTCAACAACAGGCATTATTGAACAAATCAAATGATGATCTACGAAGAAAACGCCCAGAAACTACACGGCCAAATCACATTCTACTCTTCACCATCATTAATCCGTTCTATCCCATCACAGTTGTAAGTAGAAAATATATACCATACATATTGTACAGCATGTACAAATTATACTCGTTTCATATTAGTAGGCAACGCGTTCGTTCGATTTACTTTCGTCTACGCTCGATGCTCTAAAGTTATTTATTCCCGTATTCTTTAGCAGAATATAATCGAAGCGTCTTGTATTCCTTTAGCAATTTTGCAGATAAACGACTTTAGTGAATTTAAAGTTGCAAATCAAATGTTGCTACCAGTTATAAATATTAAAATTGATTAGATCAAATGTTAACTGATGATTGAGAAAATTTCACAATAAACTGGACAAATGTTGAAAAATCGGGTATTTGAAAATTGCGTTGAACAGAAAATACAAATACAAATCAAATTCTATGAGTCCAAGCAGGGTTTACACACAAATATTTTATAGTAAAATTCAAATGATAATTAAAATACAACAAATACCATAAATTTTTGTCCATAATCCTTTATTTTTCAATTGCTCTTCATACACAGCTCTTCATACTATATGTAAATTTTTAAAAATACTATATCTTTGACTATGTAAAAGGGCAAGAGATTGTTAGAAATCCTCATAAATAACTAGAAATGGGTCATATCCCCATATTTCCTTAATTTAGTGAAGAAAATGTAAATGAATTGTTTCTCATCAGTTTTGAGGTATAACACATTTTCTCTCAATATCCCCTTTTTATGGGGCATGTAAATACCCGTTTGGCATTAATGGACTAAAGTGTAACTTTCTCTTTGAGGTAGAGCTGCTGCTGTTCGGAACTTTCCTTCTTTCTATACATAATTTTCACACTCTCGTGGCAAACAATGTTTAACATTTTCTTACCGAAAAATGTAAAAATACCGCAAACAGTTCAGGTGACTAATCCTGACTATCCTTCATAGATATGTTGGTGATGGCACTAGTTTATAATATAAGTATTAAATAAAATAGACCGGTGTTGAAAAGTTATACGATTTGCAAGGAAAAAAGCGAGTTTTTAATTCCTTTAGGAGGATGCGGTGACAAGTAAGTACCCAGCCTTCATGTAAATTAAACTTAGGCTTAGTTCCTTGACAAGATTGGCTAGTAACTTTCATGCTTTGGAAGGGCAGCAATTATTTTCCATTCACTTGAGGATGGTGGGATGTAAACGCCAATTCTTGGTTAAACTTTCAGTTCCTTGAAAAGTTTGTTCGATTTGAACCAGCCAGTAACCTACAGGTGTTGATAGGTCCGAAATTGGTTTCCAAGTATACATATACTGCAAATGTAGATTTAGCGTGATCGGATACGAAAGCTCAAGTTGTTAATTGAATTCAATACTTTTTTTTTATCTCATTTGTGGATTTACAATTGCAATTTCATGCAAAGCGATGAATCTCTTTGGAAGACTCGATCATCTATCGAAATCTAATGGTTTTTCCTTTTCTAGTACATTGACATTGGAATCATGAATAGTTCCCCCAACAACAGTCAAATAAATTTATGTGGTGGAATCAGCGTCTGGGGATACATCTTTCAAACTTTACGACCCCTTTGAAGGTAGCACAAATAGTTTTCCTGTTTCCTTCTTTCCTATCACCTCTGATTATAGCTTTCTTTATTCTATTTTATGAAAAGCTTTTCACTTCGCCGTTCGGATTCGGCATTAAACTGTAGGTCCCTTCCATTCATGTACAAATATAACACGCACAACATGAGTGGATCTTGTATTTCAGGTCTAATGAAGTCGAAAGTATTTGGGTTAGGTTGCTTTTCTTTGATTTACTCTATTAACCCTCTCCGGGCAAAACTACCTGCTTTTGGTTTTCAATATTTTTGTATTACTTCCTCATAAGAGAAAGACAATTTTATTAGATTTTTCCCAGTTCATGTAACCCTCAATAATTGTCCTTTTCACTTCGTGAACAAATACCGACTTTACTTAACTTTTGCGCTCACAAAAGACGGAAGAAGAACAGAAAAACCTTTTAATCTAAGGGCTTTTGATCTATGTCAATGGGATTTCTGGGCAATTTTTTTTATCAATTGAATCCTTGCCGACTACATTCTGGGCTAATACAGATAGCCTCTTAATCGTTAATCAAGTATAGCGATTGTGCAACTTATTAAAGTTGTGTGTTAAAAATCCCTCAAATTGAGTATTTCCATTCGCATAATTTTTTTTTTGTCGGTTTTGTCAGAGTATTAGAATTTCGAACTTTTAAATTTAAAAATTTTCAGTAGTTCCCCCCTTCCCCCCCTGGCCCCAAGTTTATCTTATGTTTATGTACAAGGTGAAAATGAACAAACAAAAATCAAACAAATATGGCAACACTGTATAAAAAAAAATTGTACTGTTCAACCAGAACTTCTCTTTGCTTTACTCTCAGAAGTAAAGTTTTTTTTTTTTTTTGTAAATAAATAAATAGGCTACAAAATGTTAGAAAGTTAAAAAAAACTGAGAAAAAATACAAATTCAAGTGAAGAGTGAAACTTGAGAGGCATATTGTTAGATTGTTAAACGTGCAACAACCTCTAAACATTAGTAACGGCAGCAGTAGCGACAATAACAATTGCTGCAACAGTAATAATTTTATGCAACAACTACTGGTGTTGCTGCTTGCTGCTTGCTGCTTGCTCTTGGTGCATAATAATAATAACAATAAAAAAAAAACTTAAGCACTTGTAACTTGAATACAAACACATATTAAAACAAACGCACTCACACATACATACAACACACGTACATAAAAAATACGTATGTATGTAGACAAACACACTAACACATTTATTATGTCTCAAATAAAGTAGAGAAACAAAAACGAGAAGTGCGAAAATAACAACAACCACACAAACACACACACACACACACAAAAATAAAAATCCAGCCACCAGTAGAAAAATAATAACAACAAAATGGAAAACAAATTAAAAACGAAAAACAAAACAAAAAATATAGGCAACACTTTTCTCTAGCAATGGCAATAATAACAGAAGCAACACCAGCCGCCAACCAGCAGGAACAGCAAAAGGATTTTTGTTTTTTTTTTTTCTATGTAGTCCTGCGTGAAGAGGAATGTGCGAGTGGCACAAACATGCATAATAAACGTTTGCTGTATGTACTTGCAAAGTGAGGTGAAGAGAGAAAGAGGAGAGCACTTTGCTAGAGAGGCGATAGCAAGAGAAAATAACGACAAGCCAGACATTTTTTTTCGGAAGACAAATATATTAATATTTATGTAGGTATATATTAGTATTACAACAGTGGTGGCCACACACACACACACACACACACACACACATGCATAGCGAATCACATGAACTCTCTATCTATGGAAATGAGTCTGGTACATGTGAAGTTTAGAACACTCTCGCGAACACGTGCTGTGAAGTGGCCACCACTGTATTACATTCATATATAGGGTGATTTTTTAACAGCTTGGTTTTTAAAAATCAAAAAAAAACTCTGAAATTTTACAAAAGTGAATGAAATTTTTATTTGAATCGATAAATCAATTCCTGCCATTTACTTTTTAAAGATAATTTCACTTAATTGTTGCCCGCGAATACGCTTTAAATGGTATATTCTGATGATCCAATTTTGGCACACTTTTCCACAAATTTCGGCCGGAATCTCACCAATGACGCATTCAATGTTGGCTTCCAAAGCAGAAATCGTGTTTAGCTTGTCCCAATAGATAAGAGATTTAACATATCTCCCACAAAAAATAGTCTAACGGGGTCAAATCACACGATCTTGGTGGCCAATTGACTACACCAAATGCCACGGTTGTCGTGACATCAGCATAAACTCCTGCGCAGCATGGGGTTTGATACTCGAAGCAGATGAAAAATATTAAATAAAATAGTACCAAAACGTGAGATTAACTGCTCACCAAATTCGCCTCTCAGTTGATGCATGGTTTCGCGTGCAGTGTGGCACTGTCCTGTTGAAACCACATGTCGGCAAAGTCCAATTCTTGCATTTTTTGCAAAAAAAAAACCCGTGTTATCATCGAACGGTATCTTTCTCCATTGACCGTAACGTTGCGGCCTTCATTGTCTTTGAAGAAGTACAGCCCAATGATGCCGCCTGCCCATAAATCGCACCAAAAAGGGCATTTTCAGGATGCATTGGTAGCTGCTGAATTGCCTCTGGTTGTTCTTCATTCCAAACAGGGCGATTCTGCTTATTCACGTATCCATTGAGCCAAAAATGAGCCTCACCGATAAATGGACGTAGCTTGCGAAACCCTTTTTTCACAGCAGATGAATTTTGATAGTAAATGTTAATAATTTGTAAACGTTGTTCAGGCATAAGTCTATTCATGATGAAATGACAAACCAAACTGATCATTTTTTACTTTGACACATGTCAAAAATCATGCGTGAACTGTCACTGAACAAAATATTAACGTCAAAAACGAAGTATCAAAAAAATCACCCTTTATTTATTTTAAATAGTTTTCTGTTCTCCCTTGGTTTGCTTATAATTGACAGCATAATTTAAAACATGTCCTTGTAAATACATTAACAATTCCTTATAGGTACATACTTTAAATACCTACCAACATACTTACTACTTGATGTAATTTGAAATTAAATTTGATTTGATTGTGCTTTGTCGGTAAGGGCTAATTATTAATCGTGTAACTAAAGGTTAAACTCTACGGATTCATACTCTTTTAAATATTTTCTATAAAATTTCTGAGATTTCTGTTATGAAATAACAATAGCTACTGAAACGTACAATAAGCCAATTAACCCTCTACCCCCTTTTCCCCCCTCTTCCCAAGATTTTGAAGTTTTTTGTTTTGACAGTGGTCTTCGTTGGCATAACCCTACTGAACAAAACGTGTAAGAAAAGTAACAAACCTTCTTCAAGTAAAATATTCATCACAAAACATGAAGTGGCGTCAGGGGAAGCTATTCAAACAGCAGAATTGTTTTAATCCACCTTCAAATTACAAAATTTTTGCCTTCGTTCTTTCTTTGAACGACTTTAGATTTCTTTCTTACATACTTTACATTTACTTTTTGCTTTACTAACTTTTTCTTAGGAACCCGCTTAGTATTAAGTTTTAAACCAAAATAGGGTTCATTGACTCAAAAAACCGAGGTACACAAAATTTCAATAAAATCAGTTGATCGAAAGATGCCGCTTTAGTACAATCAAGGTAAAATTTTAATTTTTTTCTAGTTTTCCTTTTCTTCAGATTCCCCAACCAGAATTTGGGAAAAAAAAAATTTTTTGACTCGAAAAACCCAGGTACATATAATTCTAACAAAATCGGTTGATCCATAGTTGGCGCTCTAATGCAAGGCAACATTTCACTCTTCTTCTTCTATTAATAGCTCAACAGTCCATGGAGGATCTAGGCCGAACTTTTTGCATCCATTCTTGTTGGGCGTGTTATATTTGTTCATGAATGGAAGTGCAGAGTTTTATTCCGAATCCGAACGGCGAATTGAATAGTTTTTCTTAGGCAATTTTTACTCTTGTAGGTTTGCCAATACACTACCAACTACGACACGGCTACGACTGTCGATGTGAATGCACAGGGAGAATGTTTCATATAAACTGAAAAAAAAATTATATTTTGTTATTGAAAATCATTTTGTGGAAGCCTAATGTTTGGTTTACCATAAGAAAATTGAACGCATCGCTAGAGTTTTTTTTACATAAGCATTATAGATCGCGTGTAAAAAGGAATATTTCTTGATAAAAAATCATCGACAAGCAAAGAGAATTCTCTTTGGCAACGCACTCTCTTTGAGTTTCTCACAAGCGCAAAATTTGATACTGTTCGTTTTGGGCAGCACGAATTTTGAGCTTTAGGAGCAAACTATTATAATTCTCTCAGTTTCTACCTCTTCTCTCAGTACATACATTCTCTTTTGTGTGGGTTGGTGAATAACTTTTTGGTACAGGTTGTGGTCTCTGATAAATGGAAAACTCTTCAACACTGTAATTCAAATTCCTTAAGCATTGTTCACTGAAGAAATTCAATGGATGAATAAATTTTTACCTGAATTATTTTACCCTTTCAGTTGAAATTCTCAGTATGGCATGCTAAACTGAAATTACTGGAAACATTGTATTTAAAAATTTTATTAAATTTTATAATGCACATATTTCGTTTCTTGGTATATTTTAATACCCAGCTTTCTGGTTTAACTTTTTCCCATTAAAAAATTTCTGCCAAAAGTCTTTTTAAGAGTGTAGAAACTTTATTGTGTACTTAACCATAGTATTTGAAAGTCGTTCTTTCTGCTACAATATTATTGCAATGCGCTTTTATATAGGATTCCATTTGCAAGTAAGTATTGCGTATACTTATTGTTAAGAAATTTCTAAGTACTCAAGAAACTTTCGACAAAACACTTTTCGAAAACTCTTCTTCAACTTGCATTTTATATTTCTCCCATTATATACAACTTTAAGAGTTGACAGTAAACTTTACTTTAATGGTGGGTGCATATTCAAATGTAAGTGAAACATGGTGGGGAACAAAGAACAAAATATCAACAAATAAATAACAAAATGAACAAAACAAAAAAAAAAAAAAAAATAAACAAAAAAGAGGAAACGGAAGAAAAAGCATGAAATTAATCTTAGAGGCAAACAAACTTCAGAAAAATAATAATAAAAGTATTAGCAGGAAATGCATACTTCAAGGGTGGAGAACGTGATGGGAGGGATGGGAGGGATGGAAGGTGAGAGGAGGGGAGAAGAACATTATTGTAAGTGCATAGTTGAAGGAGGAAGGGGGTATCCACACACATACACACACACATACACACACACACACACACACGCACACACACACACACACACACACACACACACATACACACACACACGCACACACACACACACACACACACACACACACACACCCATACACAGTCAGATGACTAGTCACACATGGATAGGAATCAAACACTACACATATTTCTCAATTTCTCATAGCTATTTGGCCCAACTTTAAATCTCACTTGGAAAAGTATGTACTAGTAGGCTTATTGATCATGAATAAGTATTTATGTGCTGGCAGGAATGCATTTAGATTCCAATAGAAATATGTATGTATGTAGTACATGCATGTGTGTGTAGCTCCATTGCAATGCACTGCGTTTTATCGTAAATATACGATATCGTATGTCACTGACTACGGGTGGGGTAGCAAGAAAGCGACACACGCATCGATAAAATCACTAGTGGGTGGTAAGGGGAAAATGATTTGTATGCTTTATTTCTATATGCATATTACTTGCATACATTTGTACCCACATACAATGTCTGACTGGAGCAGAAAACAAATCGTTTCCTACGGAAAACGACTCAGTCAACTCAAAAAATACATAAAATGTTTGTAATGTAATTTAGGAGAAATAAAATGCTTCCCAAACAAAATTTTTATATGTTTATGCTCTTACAACATAATATCTCACATATGTATGTGCTTTTCTAAATGCATACATACTTTACTGTGAAAAATTGTTATTTAGATAATTTATTAAACTTCCATTTAAAATATCTTCATACTTGAAATGCAGGCAGTCAGCCTAACAAGACAATTTCAAGCAACCTGTGAACGCATTTCCTTCCCAAATTGTAGAACAATGTAAATGTGTTTTATAGCAGTTAACCAAACAGGGAAAATATTGTCCCTGAATCATGAATTATTGAATTATTTATAAAATAGAAAAAGATTGCACTCAAATGATGAGGAAATTAAATTGATTCCGTTGTTACATTGATTCAAAGAATTCCTTTGCTGTAGTTTGTTATAAGAAAAGAAAAAGCCAATCACTTACCAATTAGTTACCATTCAGTTAGATTGGTAAGTGATTGGCACTCTTAATTGCATTCAATCAACTCATGGATTGAAGGAATAAAGTGAATGATTAGAATAAGGAATAAATCCATTAATGCGACTAGAATGAAGACACTTTCTCAGTGTTTGCAGGCTTTAAAGGACTGAACAAATGGAATAACTAAGAAGTAAGGAATGAATCAATGAATGCGATTTCTTACTGGTTGCAGACTTTGCAAGACTGAACAGAGGAATAATTAATAAACAAAGAATGAATGCAATTCCAATAAAGACTTTCTCAGTGCAATCGTTAAAACAGCAGATTGAAGCATGATTGAAGTTTAAGTATTCAATTATTATTGAATTCCATTACAATCAAGTAATCCTTAATATTCACAATCAGTTTATAATCTGCTTTGCTCACACAATTATTTATACTGTGCCACAAATTGCGAAATTTTTCCTTGAGAATGGAATCAGTCAACGTATTTCTACAGATTCGAGTCCACTGAATCCGAATCTGTTATCCATTTTACCCCCTAACACGCCCCGGTTAAAATGAATGTGACTGGAAATCACTGACTGCAATCATACCTACGCTGTTATTTTATCAACAAACTTATCAATGGATGATATGATTTCGACTCCTTCATAAAAAATGAATGAAATCATTTGCGACTTTCAATCATTGATATGATTTCACTGACTATAAATCACACTTGGCAAAGTCATAAGTATATGAATTACGCATTGTCAAAATGAATTCATGTTACTTCCCAATGATTTCAACCAGTTTTATTTAAAGAATGCCGCAAAGATTAAAATGATTTCAGAAATATGACTTAAAACATTTAAAAATTATTCTTTGATAAATCAAGCGATTTTTAATTAAACATGATTGCATTCTTTTTGAAGCTCTAGCAGGTTTTTTTCATAAAAATCAGTGACCCATCAATTGAAGAAATATTTATATATCAAACGTCTAAAAAATCTTTTTAAGTAAGCAACAAATGAAATAGAAAATGACTGTGATCTTTTGACATAGTGAAGAAAATTTTAGCATAACCAAGTCTCAAAGGTCAATTTTAATTCAGTAATCCGTAAATGCAATATATATGTAGAAAGCGGATCCTGTGTTCACCTTTTGATCAAGGGCCTTTAAAATGGATCTCCCGATGAGTAACAACATAAATGTTCATTTCCTTTCAAGTAAATATAGTAAATTCAAGATTGCAGCTACCGAAAATCGGAACTACCTTTGATATAATTCACGAATCCAAATCGTAATTTAAAATAAATATTCTTGTGCTTCGTCACCGGCGGTAATCAACAAACTTATCAAATAATCTGCTCCATTATACGAGTATCGTCATATCATACTCGTGCCTCAGCTCCAGAGCATATGATACACCATCAACCTGACAAACAATCAACCAAACCAACTGTCACCCGACCAACCCAACAGCTAAAAAAGCCACACACGGCCAGATCGCATGTGTATGCGTATTGTTTTTCGCGGTTATTTGTCAAGCGTGTCCAATGTCAAAAGTGTTGTGTAGTAGTTACTAGAAAATATGTAGTATCTATGATTTGCTACAAAAAAACTTGTAGCTAATTTTACAACCACAACAGAAACTACGTAAGCTGTAAAGATCAGCATGTGATCACTGTGAAAAATGGAAAAGTTGATACTCGGAAAATAGTCAACTTGAAACATAAATCGTAAAATAAAACGCATTAAAACCAAATTTGGTTGCAGCAACTTCGCTGTCATCGCCGACATCGTTTTATTGTTATAATTGTTTTTATTGCTGTTGATGATGATCTTATTTGTGATCGTGTCGATTAATGATGTGGAGCTCTAATTTCCAGTTTTATACGAACAACAATAACCCAGCATGCAATTGTTGTTTTGTTGACGTGATCACATTAATCAAGAATGTTGTGATCGGTTGATCTTGGAAAATAAGTTTTATTTTTATGAATTTTCGTGTATGCAAGAAAGTGCAATATGATTTAAGTATCCAGTACTATCACATGAATTACACTATTCCCTTGTTTAATGTGTACAGGGTGCGCCATCTTTTATATCGCTATGTGAATATATAATAACTTAAAAGAAAAACAACCGATTTTCATATATGAGGTATTTT
Organism: Palloptera scutellata; assembly: GCA_958295655.1. Lineage (NCBI taxonomy): Eukaryota > Metazoa > Arthropoda > Insecta > Diptera > Pallopteridae > Palloptera > Palloptera scutellata. The sequence goes on along the minus strand of OY282451.1, from coordinate 11,771,896 downwards.
TATTTAATTTGGTCCTTTACAATTTATTTGGACTAGTTTCTGACGCTGTTATTGACTAAAGCAAAATGTGCCCTTTTTGCTGCGTTTTCCATCACTTTTTCTAAGCATCTCTGGCGATATAGCGATAATTGCGGCACGAATGTTTGCTTTGAGCTCGTCCATGGTCGAAGGCTTGCTGGCGTACACTTTGCTTTGAAAATAATCCCACAAAAAGAAGTCCGGATGGGTCAAGGTGGCCTGCCAATGTTGCCATTTTTTGACATCACACTCCAGGGAATTTTCGTTGCAGAAACTGTTTGATTTGCAATGTGACATGACGCGCAATCTTATTGAAACCAGTAACCAGTCCAGACCTTTTTCATACATTTGTTGGCAGACATAATGAGCCAACATCCATCGATATCGATTCCCATTGAATGTTTCGCTTTCTCTGAAGAAATATGGCCCAATGATGGTTTTGACGCAAGCGCCGGTACAAGCAGTAACTCTTTGGCCATGCAATGGTGTTTTATTGATCTCGTGGGAATTCTACGTTCCTTAAAAGCGGCAATTTTGCTTGTAAGCCGCGCCAGAGAGTGTGAAATATGGGACTCTCGTTAGACATTAAAATATCCTTCCAAAAATCATGTTCAGTGTCAACCATTCGAGCAAGACTGTGTGACCGTATTCCAAGCGACGTGGATTTTGTCTGCCGGCAAATATCTTTTGAGTCAATTGCACTTTATATGGAAACAAATGCATATCATCCATCAAACGGAAATGCAAGGCGGTTCTACTGACGTCAAAATGCTGAACGCGGTGACGAGACGACACATGTGGGTTCTTTTACCGCTTCAACCAGTTTATTGGAATGTCTTGGGCGTTAATGAACCGCTTGTCGACGATGAAGATCTCCCACTGTCCCGTGCTCAAGAAAATTCGAATAGTTTTGTCAGACGGTGCTTGTTGGCCACTCAGATCTCCAGATTTGACAGCATCACTATTTCGGCGCATTGTTTCGATGTGAAGCGATTCATGGTTAAAATTGGACTGAATTGACGTTCAAAACCTTGTTTACTCAAGTCAATTGGTTGGTAAATGTTATGGCGCACCCTGTATTTTCGCGAATTTCAGAAATTTTTTTAGGTTTTTTACTTGTCAAATGTGCAATTTTTGTGAGGATAAAAATCCCACGGAAACTATTTAATTTAAACTTCATTTCCACACAACAAATGTGTAAAGTTTTTTTTACTCTTCGTTTAACAACTACTATATTTTACAAGAAGGAAACTGTAATATGATTTGATCATATACCATAAGAATGATATGAATTATGGAATTCCATTGTTCAAAGTGTATTTTCCCATATTTTAAATTTTTTTACATATCTCACTAAAACTTTAAACAATACTTTTTTAAAAATAGCAAGATCATACATCAACTTTTTTCTGAATTATTTTGCACACCAGTGTGTAAATTTTTTTTAACATATCGATAAATTATATTTCAATAATTTATGTTAACATGTGATCGATTAAAAGCTCGGCCTACCCCCTCCATGGGCTGTTGTGCCATTAAAAGTAAAGTAAGATATGAATTAAAACTTATTTTTTGTTTTTAACTTCGATTTCACACATCAAATGTGTAAATTCCTTTTACCATATCGGTCGGAAATTACTATATTTTGTATGAGGAAAATTGCAATATGATTTTGGTATTTAATTAACATGTAAATTACGCCATTGTTCAATGTGTGATTTCTCGAATTAAAAATTATTTTCTTTTTACACATTAAATGTGTAATTTTTTTTCTATCGTAATTTTTAAACGCAAATCAATTTACCATACCATACAGCATGAATGTTCCAACAAGACCGTCTCATAAAGCTCCTATGATCCAAGAATGATTCAAAAACCATATTCCACACTTCATTTCGTCCACACAAATGACTTTCGAATTCGCCAGATGCAAATCCGATGGACTGACTATTCCATCTGGGCAATTTTCGAGCGCAAGGTGAGAGCTGAAAAATATACCAGTATGGATGCGATGAAGAAAGCCATTGTACGGGAATGGGCCAAAATACCACAAGATCATATTCGTGCAGCACTCATACACTCAACTCATTTTTTAACCGATTGAAGGCCATACTCAAGGCAAAAGGTGGCCACATCGAGCTAAAGTGAATATATTCTAAAATTTCTATTATTTCCACACATTTTTGTAATTTGAATCAATAAAAAATGAATTCACAAAAAAAAGAATAATGTTGTAGTAAAGTAGATATTAAAAATGTTAGCCCATGGGTATAAAACTTATGTACATTGTGTGTATTTCCTGTCTGTCTGTTCTGTTCTGTTCTGTTCTGTTCTGTTCTCAATATTTGCGGTATATTTCTCGCATTGTCAAATTGAACAAAAAACAATGCTGAAGATAAAACAATAATTGTATAATAAAATTGATCTACTTTGCGTAATTTGAGTTGCATTTAACGATATTTGCCGCCACCGCGATCGCGGTAATTGTAAATTTATTGAAAATATTGCATCGTTGTTGTTTTGTGGCTGCAGGAAAATTAGGTAGTATTTTATGGTTTTTTGCGGAGTGTTTCTGTTTTTTGTGATTGTTTTTATTAAGTAGTTATGTAGGTATAGCATTGTAACATATCGTATAACCTAACTAACTAACTAAAAGAGACCAAACTCTTTGGAGTTTTATTTTTATTTATTTTACTTTTACGTTATTTTTACTGATGACAAATTGAGTTGTTGTTCGACTGAAGCTTGAGTAAAGTAATTTTTGTTTTGTTCTGTATTTGTTATTGCTTCAGTGAAGCGCATAATTGTTTGAGTTTATCATTTCTATTTTGTTGAAAATTAAAAAAAAAAACAAAAAATGTTTAAAAATTTATTATATGGGTGTTTTTTTTTTTAATAAGCTCAAAGGGTTAAACTGCAATTAAAAAGGTTAAGCTAGCTTGCTACTTCAAATTTAACATCTTTATTATTTATATACATACTATACATACATACATACATACATACATACATACATACATACATACATACATAGGTAGTACATGTGTATACCATTGTGGGCAAAAGTTAGTAAGACTTTTTAATTTAAATTTCGCGCGGAAACCCATTCATCAAAATATTATTTTTTTAAGGTTGGTATGACTGTCGGTGACATCTGTGCCAAATGTCACATCAAAATAATCATTAGTGTTTAGTATACGCTTGTCTTTCTGAAGTACAAAAAGTGCGTTCGGCGATTTTCACAATGAGTGAAATTATTCAACAAAGAAGTTCCATTAAATTTTGTGTGCGGAATCAAAATTCTGGTGCCGAAACGTTTAGAATGTTGCAAAAGGCCTTCGGTGATAATTGTATGTCGCGAGCAAGTGTTTTTGATTGGTACAAATTGTTCAAAGATGGTCGAGAACGCGTTGACGACGAGCCACGTCCAGGACGGCCATCAACATCAACTGATGATCAACACGTCAATAAAATCAAGGAATTGGTGCTCGAGAATCGACGATTAACAGTCAGAGACCTTACTGGCATCGTTGGAATATCGGAAGGATCAGTGAAAACCATTTTAAAACATAATTTGAATGCATGATTGGTTCCAAAATCACTAAATCACTGCATTGGTTTTACGAGACCATTTTGCCAAAAATTCGACTGATATCGTTCCGCAACCACCCTATTCGCATGACTTAGCACCGTGTGACTTTTGACTATTTGCTTAACTCAAAAAACCGCTTCGTGGACACCGTTTTGAGTCAATTGAAGACATTAAACATGAATCGCTAAGCGCATTGAAGTGTATTGGGGCCGGGGGGGATTACTTTGAAGGGGACGAAATAGATATGGAAGAATGAATAAAAAAATTTGAAATTATGAACAAAGTCTTACTAACTTTTGCCCACAGTAGTATACTTTCATTAGTAAGACTAAACATTTAGAATAAATATTTGTAGTACATAGTTACTTTGGTGACTCAGTTTTTGTTGCTCACATATGCCTCAAAATCTTACAAATTGAAAATTTTACATATGTACCTTAATCATGTATAAATTACTGGGTTCCAAGTTGTAATTGCTTTAAGAAATTGACGGAAAAAAGGTTAAATCACACAGTTATGGCTTCACACTAATCTGGAGCAGTGATGTTGACTCAAAAGTATTACGAAACTACTTTAATTCGAATGAAATGGTAACAACACATATTGCATATATTTTCTGTTTTTTCCATATTAATTTGTGTAATTTTAATTAATTGTTTTCTGCAAAAATAATAGAAACGATATACATTTTAACAATTCTAACCATACCGATAATTTACTTGGCGAATTCTATGCGTGAAGCCTACTGTGCACGAATTGCTGATAGCGGTACTTTATTTTGTTTTCAATTTTGTGCATATTTCGGCATGAGTACTTGTTGCATTTGAGTGTGTTTCAATCAACCAGGTTTTTGCCTTGCAAACAAAATTAGAAACGCGATTAAATTTCGTCAAATATATTTTCCTAGAACGTGTGAAATATTTTAATTGAGGTAGTTTTTTTGGACATTCAAAAAAGGAAAAAGTGTTAGAATAGCAATTCTTACGAAATTCGTCCTTCTGCATTGTTTCTAGATTCAGAATGGGTCGTGGAGTGCATTGCACAGATGTGGAAATCTCAGAAACGAAGGCCAATCAATGGCTGAAATTGCGCAAATAATAAAGTGCTCCAAAAAAAAGTGTTTTCCACAATTCATTTTGAAGAAAAACAAGAGAAAAGAGGCAGGAAGCGAAAAACCTCCCATAAATTCGATCAACTTCTTATTCGGCAGTCGAAAAAAAAATGCATTTCATTCATCGGAAGAACTAAGGAAGGAGTTAAATGCACCTGTTACGAGCCGTACAATAAGGAATAGGCGTGGATTGAAGGCACATTCAGCAAGGAAAGTACCATTCCTCAGCAAGAAGAACATCCAGAACCGAATCAATTTCACAAAAAGACATTCAACGCGAACTTATTGGAAGAACGTCTTGTGGTCTGACGAAACAAAAGTGAATTTGTTTGGATCTGACGGAAAACCTCAAGTAAGGCGCCCCAAAAATACTGCACACGATCCAAAACACTCAATAAAAACGATTAAGCATGGTGGTGGCAACATTATGCTATGGGGATGTTTTTCAGCATTCGGTGTTGGTCCAATATATTGGGTGAAAGGTAAAATGTGTGCCATCGATTACGTTAATATACTAAATAGTATAATGCTGCCATATGCAGAGGAAGAAATGCCAATAAAGTGGGAGTTCATGCAAGATAATGACCCCAAACACTCATCAAAACTTGCCAAAAAGTGGTTCCGGGACAATCAAATTTCTTTGATGGAATGGCCTTCACAATCACCAGACCTGAATCCAATAGAACATCTTTAGGGAGTCATAAAAAAATGAATTGCTGGGTTTAAGTCCAAAAATTTATGGATTTAATTTAATTTAAAATTATGGATTTATTTTAGGATTTGTGGAGAAAAGTACAGGCTGAATGGTACGCCATTGATCCATCAATTTGTGCCAAACTAGTGGATTCCATGGATCGTCGGTGTGTCCAAGTTATAAAAAATCGTGGTAGAACTACTAAATATTAAAAAAAAAAAAAAAAATTCTACTAATTCTTATCAAAGACTTTTACTGTTACTTAGTTTCAAGTTTTTTGTTTCTATTTTTTTTTTCCAATGGACTTCCATGGACTTTCAGAAATACCCTCTTATTTTTTTATTTTGAAATATAATGGAATAAGTAATAAATAAAAATTATAACATTGAAAAGAAAATTCATTTTACAAAAGAAAATTTGAACATTAAAAGAAAAACAGGTCGTTTCTATTATTTTTTCCATCACTGTATATGCAAGTAAAGGAATTCTGTTTCCTACATTACAGCCTCTCTCTCAATTTGTGCGAGCCGAATAACGGACTTGCTAATGGCATCATATCATTGCTGATGTTGACTTTAATTACTAAGAGAGAGAGAGAGAGAAAGATAGAAAATGTATTAGAAATCTGCAGTTTAAAATGATTATTCCTATTTATATACCTAATCCTTGGTGACTAACTAATTTTGTTGGTATAAAATTCATTTCATCTTTAATCTTTGGCTTGTGTACTTCATACTAAAATGTATAAGGTTAATAATTTCATAACTAGTAAAGGAAATAATAATTGCTGGAGTTCTGCACTCCCACATACACACACCACACACACACACACACATACATGAATGCTCTCCTCACCATCTTGCTCTCTAGTTATCTCATCTCTTTATATCTGATAGGTATCTGTTAAGCTTTGATGAGTCAATATTGAATTTTCAACATCATAAGCAATGTCAAAAATGTAAGACATTTGACACATGATGAGAAAAGACATTGTGTTGTCTGACACTTGTGGCAAAATAACAGCAATGAACCAACCGAAATGCAACAAAATATGGCAACAATGTGACTATAATGCTACAAATTTGCCATAAAATACATATTTTGCCAGACTCAAGTTGAAGGGGCATGCAGACAGAAATATTCATATTTTAGCTCTGTTGATGTTGTTGTTGTTGTTGTTTTTGTTCTTGTTGCTTTTTCAACAAAGGATACGATGATACTTTTATATGTATGATGATGATGATTATTATGATAAAATGAAAATCGTTGCTATCTACACATGACCAGGCATAGTAATCGATAGATAGAGAGATAGATCGATAGATAGATTGATTGATAGATATATAGAATGGAAGAAAGAGCCATAGCAGACACACATAAGTTGTTGCGCAATAAAGGGGGGTAGTAGAAGGTACGTAGGTATATACCAACTGATATTGTGCTTTAATAGTTATTTACCATATGTCGTTATGATGATGTGAACGAATGCTGGTGTTATTGTTGTTGTGGTTGTTAGTGATGATGATAGCGATGATGCTGTTCATATTCATAACCTCACAATATACGTATCTACATATGGTATAATACATTCATGTGTATGTTGTACATTAAATATGTGCCTTTGGCCATACAATACGATAACAATGATGCTTTCTTTCATACTCCCGCTCTCTCTCCTTCCTCTGTCTGCTATCAACTTCACTCTCTACTCCTACTGCACTCACTGTTGTTGCCAATCTGTATATACGTATGTATATAGTAGAGATGGGCGCATGCAGTGATTTTCGTCGTGACACAGCGTGTCACGGAAAATTCACCCGTGAGTGTGAGCGATTTTTGGATGAAATCGGAAAAATGTCGTAAGTGTGCGTGAATGAGATTTTTTTCGTACGTGATCATGTGTGACTTCAATTTCATCGTGACTCACGGTGAATAATGTGTGTTTTAAATACGTTTCCATATTTTCATATTATGTATATTTGCATCTCTATTACTTTACTTTACTTTTAATGGCACAACAGCCCATGGAGCGCCTAGGCCGACCTTTTCGCATCCACTCATGTTGTGCGTGTTATATTTGTACATGAATGAAAGGGATCTACAGTTTAATGCCGAATCCAAACGGCAAAGTGAATAGCTTTTCATAGGCAATTTTTACTCTTGTAGGTTCGCCATTGCCTGCCAAGAGGTGGTGCCGTGTAAAAAAATTATTTTTTCTACTTTTTTTTTTGATTTTGCCTGTGCCGAGATTTGAACCCCGGTCACTCTGCGTAGCAGTCCAACGCATTACCACTACACCACAGCGACCACTTTCACCGCATCTCTATTTAAATATTATAATTACTTATTTTGGTTTTTTATCGCCCAATTGCAACCTGAAAATTATGTAGTTGATGCTTCTGTGTGACTTTGTCAAACATATTTAACTTGGATAGTGCTGCAAAAAAACAAAGTTTGGATGTTGAATTGAATTTGTAATGTTATTCGATCTATTTATGAATGTATGTGAAAATTGCAGAAAAAAAGGCTGTCAAATGTTTTGATATTAGAAATTAGTTTTTAATGTTTTTTCCCCGTGAGTGTTAGTCCGTGAGTTAGCGTAAGCAAAAATTAAAGGCCCATGAGTGGGCGTACGTGAACTTAAAAATTCGGTCGCAACCGTGGGTAATTGTAAGTCGAAAATAACTCACGTGACCATCTCCAATGCTCCTAAGGAGCTAATATATTTATGTATGTATATTTAAGCATATTTTATCTACTTTGCATAGCTTTTAGCTGCTGCTTTAGCTGCCCTACCCTACCAAGCTTTCTCCCGCCCTCTACACCTCACCTTCCTAGCACACTTCGATTGGATTAAATGCCTTGAAAGCGTAATGTTTTCCGAATGAGATTGTGAAAATAGCTAAGTAAAAAGGAAAAATAAAAAGAATAACAGGCATACTCTTATCATGAAAGGTTTTTCGTATGCATATGCATGTGTGTGTGTGTGTGTGTGTGTGTGTGTGTGTGTGTGTGTGTGTGTGTGTGTGTGTGTGTGTGTGTGTGTGTGTGTGTGTGTGTGAATGTGTGTCCTTTTGGCTAAGTAGACTGCTTTCCTCTTTCTCGTTTGCTTTTATTAACTCTCTCTATCTCCCTCTCTCTCATTCTTGTACACTCTTCATGTTTATTATTGGTGCTTTATGCCACTTCCGTTATTGTTGTTGTTGTTGTTATTCTCGTTGCCTTCAGCAGCGACTTCTATTATTTTCTAAGACTTAATAGTTTTTTTTCTTTACATAATATATATTTCATATATTAAACACACTCCATTCTTTTCATATTCGCGACGGGAAAATTTTGAAACTTTTATTATTCTCCACATTTAGTTTTGTATGAAATACATATTTTACTAGAGTCTATTGTCTGTGGCACAGACTGTAGACAGTGGAGCAAAATTCAATATCAATCACTTTGTTTTCCGAATAACTATTAACTGGATTTCAGGGGTGACTGGGAGTGCGGCAGGCACAATAACAAAATTTGGTATTACTCTCACCACTGTACCCAAGGGGATTGATCCGTGGCAGAGATGTACTTAGCAGATCTAAATATATTCCAATCTCTCCGTCCCCAAGCACTGCCAGCACTCATATCTTTCATGCAAACGTGCTAGCAATCAGGCAGAACGTTTGATCCTTGAATCTTTGAAAATAGAGTGGGACGTAAAAACATCTTGAGAATATAAATAGGTGCAAGAGTGTATGGACCTAAAACCAGGTATACTTAAAAGCCGCTAGCACTGGACTCAGGTCCCTAAGATTGGACTGTCAAAGATACTCAGAAACAAAGAGTTTTTGCCTTTTCTTTATTCCTTCTTGACTGATTAATCCCCGAATTTCAGTCTCTTTAATGGAGCCTCTACATCTGTTTTTTAACAAGCTAATCTAGTTTTTTTTATTGTATTAGAACACAGTAAAGGCCTACTTGATTTTCCTCTACATTGCTCAATGAGATTATTAGATACATACTCGTATAATCGAATTTCAATATTTCAATTTGGGGACGCAGAGACAGAGGCTGACATATTTTGCTACTTCTAATGAAATGATAAACTAGTTTTTAGAGAACAGTTAGCTCTTACGCGGGATAAGTATGAAGAGTTACAGCCTTATTATTTGACCAGTACTGGCCATAACTCTCTCGTTTATACAATGTCTATTTTAGAACCCCGTTATGATTTAGTACTAAGAAAGATAACGGTCCCTAGGTGGCAAGATTTGAAGGAAAAATCATATTTGAATTGAAATAAGTTGAAAGTAATTCGATTTTCGTCTTAGTTTTCAAGTTATTAACAGTCTTGAAGAAAAAGAAAAACAAACAGTCGCTGAAATTCTTTTGACTGTGGACGCTTCAGTTTGAAGATGGAAATAGCATATTTCGGCAGTAGTAATTTTTTTGATTTTCGGTTCACTTTTCGAGTTATGAGTAATTTTGAAACTTATTTCAAGTGCAATACGAGTATATTATTTCCACGTTGAAATCTACTCGCCCGAGTAAGTGTAATCTGCCTCTGGCTGATAATTTTGGAAGCTTTTATGTTGAGCGAGTTAGCGAGGGCGAGGGACCTATACTTGTTTGGCATATCCGAACAAATCAAAATCCGTACATCACGTCTGGTAATCGCAAATCTGCAGGAGTTAAGAAGAGATTTTCGCTTCGCCGGTCGGACTTGATACATAAGTGTAGGTGCATCGTCAGTGGTAACTCGCACAACATAAAACATTCAAGAAGATCAGCATGGGAAGATGATGGTTCCTCCGGGCCCTACAGATTGTATTGTTCCTTTCTATGCATTATTTAAATTGTTCTGATTTTTTGGGATAGAACAAGTATCGACCAATGGGTATCCCGCTTAACAGTCGTACCGCTCACAAGATTTTATGTGAGATGAAGATGGATCTTTAAAAAATTATTATAATTCTGAGTTCCGACTTCTCGAAATCTATTTTTTTTTTTTTTTTAAGCCAAAAAAATGGAAAAGCTCAGACTAGGGCTAGGAGGAGGGCCTAGTCTGAGCTTTTCGCGTCCACTCATGTCGTGCGTATTAAATTTGTAAATAAATGGAAGCGATATAAAGTTTTATGCCGAATCCGAACGGCGAAGTGAAAAGCTTTTCATAGGCAATTTTTACTCTTGTAGGTTTGCCATTGCCTGCCAGGAGGTGGTGCTGGGTAGAAAATTTGTTTTTTCTACATTTTGATTTTCCTTGTGTCGAGATTCGAACCCCGGACACTCTACCGTAACAGTCCAATGCACTACTACTACGCCATAGCGACAACACTGTCTCGAAATCTATGCCTATTTAAATATTTCTCATTTTTTGGAATCATTCTTTAAATACTATAGCTTTAATTCTTAGTTCCTGAGATATTGTTTTAAGAGAGTTAACATTTCTCTGGTGCACAAAGAGAGCGTTATATGCTTGTACGCTCTCTAAATGGAAACAAATGACTGTGATTGGTCAATAGAGAGTATGACATAAGATATTTTCTGTTTTTCGAAATTCTGTTAAACGATTCATTTATGATTTAAAACCAATAGATTTTCTAACCGAATTTTTAAGTATTTCACCACACTGTGCACACTAATGTGCACAAAGTGACGACGTAAGTGGCAACGATGGTGTGTCCTTCATTTTGCCATTAAGCTAGGATTTTCCTTAAGCTCGATTGAATGAGCTGGTCTATTGTGTTATTTGTTGTCTTATTCTTTCATTTTTTAGACAACAACGGAAAAGTCATTGAAAATTCATACTGCCATAGCGTACATTTGCATTTTTAACATTGTGCTATTACTGTCTGTATACGAGTAGGTATGTGTATGTGTATGTGTATGTGTATGTGTATGTGTATGTGTATGTGTATGTGTATGTGTATGTGTATGTGTATGTGTATGTGTATGTGTATGTGTATGTGTATGTGTATGTGTATGTGTATGTGTATGTGTATGTGTATGTGTATGTGTATGTGTATGTGTATGTGTATGTGTATGTGTATGTGTATGTGTATGTGTATGTGTATGTGTATTTGTGCGACAGTTTGTGTGCAATTATTTTGCCTTTTGGCTTGGGAAATGCTAAAATTCTTTTTTCCTTCGCAGACTAGTTTAGTTCGTATTTACGAGTATACCAATATATTTGTGTTCCAATAACGACGAAACTATGAATATATTTATTTTTGTTTTAAAGGATATTCATGTTTTTGCTGAAGCTTCAAGCGTTATTGATATCTGTGTATGTAGTATGTGTTTATTGTGTTCACTGTGAAGCTTACCAATTTGCTTCTTTTTTGGTCGTGCAATCGGCAAACGGGCGTTGGCAAAGTTTTTCCTCTGATGAACTTTTTCTCATTCGTTGCCAGTTATTAGCATGAATTTGAGAAATTGAATCAATTTGAATTTCAAAGTGCAGGAAAACGTTAAACTTTGAAGTTAAAAGAGACAAAAAAAAAGGCTAGAAAGTATAAAGGTAAATTAAAATGGAAAGTTATAAGGTTCTTTTGCAGTGATGTGAAGCTAACTCTTACGTCTTGCTACTTCTAACTCCGTTGACTTTGAAAAAATAATAATTTCAACTAGAACTAAAATGAACAGAATTCAGCCACAAGGCGTCCACTTGTTCTTGCGAAGGCAGGACAATAATAGAGATTAGATTAGAATAGATTAGATTGAAACAGGGGCTGGCCGCATGACACCAATTCACTGCGACCTAAAAAGGCTAAAAAGGCCTATTGTGAAGAGCCCATTGAATATCTTAAGATACTCTTCCCAGCCTTTTAGCTAAGATATCCCTGTGAGTCATATTGCCCACTTCAACCGTAGTTGGGTATGCAACAGTAAGATGACGAAGTCTAAGCCTTTGTAAGCTTATCACAGTGGCACAGATTGTCCGTCCTCGTCTTCGTCACAAAATCTACAGAATTCGTTCCGAGTTATTCCCATTTTAGCAAGATGTTTCCTAACTGGGGTGAAAAGGGCATTGCACCGATAGCAGGGCGTTAAATCAGTCTATGCCCTGAAAAATTGAATTGGGCTGGATTCCGTCTGAGTTGAGTTGGTACACCGCCAAAATTTCTTCTCTTTGAATACAGAAAAATGGTCTTACAAGACAAAGCATGTATACATATTTTACATGAAATGTGTGTAATTTTACGTATACATTTTCCACATAAAATGTGTAATTTTTATTTAAAATTTTCTTTTTTTATAAATTTTTTTTTTTTTAAATCTGCTTTTAAAGTGAAGTCAGAGTATTGACTAGCGATTATGCACTGGCTACATGCCATCTGGAGTCTGAGGAGTTTACGGGATCGCTCAGGACTCACCTTACACAGTCACCGACTTGAAGAGGCAGGCACTCTAGTTTTAACTCATCTTGTAGCAGATTTCTCTGCAAGGAACCTATTAACTATTAACTAAGAACAGAACTGTCCTCAAACTTTAACTGAAGAATCTTTCCCTAGCTCTATTGATTCTCATATCGTATTCAAGAACCAAATATTGTCTTCCCCAACCGATTTCTAATTTAAACTTAACGAACATCTAAGTTTTGAATGAGTGACCGCTTACGAGTTCAAATTTGAAGATCTGCACTTTCAAATATTATAAAAGATTCTACAAGTGAAACATAGCATAAGTAGATTTCATTTTTCTACTTTTCTCTCTTTTCTCATATATTTTTTGTCCTTTTATTGTCGTGAAAATTCTTTAAAAAGGAAGAAAAACATTTAAATATCTTGTGCTCGAAATGAAAATGAAATACTGATGTAAACTTTCAACTGCTTGCACGCTCCTTTGCTGCGGGTTTCTTCCAGTTCGTGGCACACACGACCAGTTGCAGGCTGCAATATCCTTAAGATATTTCGAGCTGCCAACCACTGCTGAAAGAAATAATATATATTTTTACACACACACTCAGACACACACTGGCACACATACATAAGTAATGTGTTTTCTTGAATATCCTTTTGCGCGCCATTTTCATACTTTCATCATGGATTTTTGCTTTTATTATTATTTTTTTTTGTTCGCTAAGATCCTTCCCCCTTCAATTGCACCCATTTTCTCTTTGTTTGTTTTTTCCTTTTTTGCTTTATTATGTGCGGTGCTGTTTTTTTTTTTCATTTTCGGCATTGCATCTTCGTTGTTTTTTTCTTTTTGCTTTTTTGCTGTTTCCGTGTGATGTCCTTAGGGCAGAAAATCTTTCTTTTTTTGTTGGGTGGATATTTTCACATCTTGTAGACTTTATATTTCACTGTTGTCGCTGTCGCTGTCGCTGTTGTTCTTGTTATTGCATTAAGTGCGAAGATATGTGTATATATACATATTTACATATGTACTTGTATACTATATGTATATAGTATGTATGCATGTGTGTGTACCAGTAGAAGTACATGTACTATGTCTCTGTAGATGTATTTGCTTTCTCTATTTTACATTTAATGTCATTGCAAAATTTCATATTCAACAAATGTACAAGAATAAATTCTACATATTTTTATGGAATGTTGTAGTAATGCCATTATTTTATACTTTCGTGGAAGTCCTTCTTGTTGTTGTTTTTGTTGTGGATTCTTCGTTGCCCGAACGTGTTGTTTGGCGTTGTTATGGGCACTTCATATTTTTGTGTGACAAAACATTAACATGAATTTGTTCAATTTAGAAAATTTTCACATATTTTTTCTTCAAAAAAAAAAAAAATTTTGATTATTTAATGTAAAAACAAAACATTTTTCCATATTATGTAAACGCATAATATTGACGACCAAAACTGAGAACATTTAAACAAAATGATTTTTGAAACACACAAAATAGCCAAAAATATTACTGCAACAATTGATCGGGCTCTCAACAAGGCTTTATATAAGGTAGGCTAAAAAGAAAGTTCAGAAGAGTTTAATAGCTGAGTTTAAAGTACGATAACTCTGAAGGTACTGGTCCGATCTGGCAACTCTTTGTTGCTAAAGGTAGTTGACATCTCTGAGAACCATTCACATTTCTTCGTTATTCAACTAAATGCGTCCAGAGTCGGAAAAAATTCGTTACATTTTAATTTAAGTACATAAGGAGTGAGATCGAAAAAATCTTAACATATATAAAACTCAATTAATTTTAAACGGTTGATCTTAGAGTTTTGATTTTTTCTTTATTTAATTGATAATATTTTACCAATCACAGAGAAATATAACTTTTCTAGTTCTAACCACTATTTATGAACTCGTAGACCTTTTTTGGTAAGCGTTCCATTAGAGATTTGATAGTTGTTTCAGACACCTTTTTGGAGCAGTTTGCCCATCTGCTTTTAAAATCTTCGATATTTTGGGACACCTTTTTTGTGTTCTTTAAGTTTCTTTTCACAAGAGCCCAAAATCTCTCCACTGGTCTTAGCTCCGGACAATTTGGAGGATTGGCCTCTCTTGGTACAAAAACTATGTTATTACTTTGGTACCACTCAAGAGCTTTATTTCCGTAGTGACATGATGCCAAATCGGGCCAAAAGGAATACCTGCCTTCGCCTTTTGTTCAAACATTCTTTGATGTATATTTCGGTATTTATAGAGCCCACTGTAACAAATGACTTGTTTCTTTTGCCGCAACTGCATATACCAGCTTGCCATACCAGGAATTTTTTAGAAAGTTTTTTCTGTTTTTGGATTCTAAATTGTTTTTCGGCATTTCCTCGAGCAACAGCAACATAAAAATGTTGACCACGGAAGCTGCGTAAAATCTGCCAGTACATACGTTTCGTCGTCCATTATGCAACATGAATATTTTTGCATGAAATTCGCTTTTAATTTCCGAGCCCTACTTTTGTAGGGCGTCTAAATTACTTGCAGCATTGCTGTCTGGAACGTTTTGGACTTTGTATGATTTCAAACCTGCATTGGCTTTAACTTTTCGCACCAAATAGTCAGAGCACTGGGCTAACCGGGCAGCTTTACTAGCAGATGTGTTTGGATATCTTTTCAATATGCGCTCTATTTTCTTGGCTTTCCCTATATCATGTGGTCTTTGTTTTCTTCCCGAACCAGGTTTCCTATCTATGGTCAAATTCTCCTGAAACTGTTTAATGACATTGGAAACAGTTTGATGGCAGAAGTTCAATTCTTTGGCCAATTTGTATTTTTGGGAAAATTTTTAATAATTTTAAGACGTATTTCTTTTGCTTCACTCATTTTGAGCAAACTCAAACTAAATCAACATGTTTAAAATGTCATTAAAAATAATAACTGACATATTTTTCAAAGATAACTAGATCAAAGAAATTTTTAAATTTTACAACCAAAAAAAAAATTATTAGGTAAAACGTGTGTTAGGTTTTTTTCAATCTCACTCCTTAAGTACTGCCGCGAAGGCCCATAGAATGTGCACATTATGTCCTGTGTACTACGAGCTGCTTCTGCATGTCCAAACGATTAATTCGGAACTGTACTGTCAACAATTAACAAGATTGAATGAAGCGCTCAACGATAAACGTGCGGAATTAGTCAACAGAAAGGGCGTCGTCTATCATCTTATATTGGCTCGTATAAAAAGTATCCGCGGTTGGTACGCACATATCTGCCATGTCCTATATATATATATGATGTTTAATGCCACCGCTAGCTCCTGACAGCTTGCGTATCGATCTTGCTCCACCAGTTGTAAAATTTCAGCGGCTTTTTCAGTGAGTTTCTGTGCATCTTTGATATCGAAATTTTCGGAACGGAACCGAGCGTACCACTCCTGGGTCCGGCGTTCACTCAAAGCATCCTCATTGTAAGCCGCACAAATTCGTCGGCAACGTTTTTGCAGCAGTTTTATCTTTTCTATAGTAATAAAGGATCACATATTGTCTTTCTAGCACTAGCAACGAATTACACAACTGTCTGTAAACAAAATGTAGCCTGAAATGTTACCTTTCAAACATGTTCTTCGTTTGACATAATCGGACTAGTGTTGTCCGATTTGTAGGTACCAACACAAAAAAGCCTCGGATACTTATTATATGATCCAATAATAAAAAAATACAGTATACTACTTTTAGGGTACTCTTTTTGAAGTGTAATTTCCATTGAGCTATTGTAAATTGTTCAGTTAAAATGTAGCCTGAATAGAAAATGACATATCGGACTAGTGTTTTGGGTACCACTGTAGCGCTGTGGTAGTGCGTTGAACTGTTACGCAGAGTGGTCGAGATTCAAATCTCGGCATGAGCAACATCAACAAGGAGAAAAAACAAATTTGTTTATACGGCGGCACCACCTCTTGGCAGGCAATGGCAAAACTATTAGATTAAAAATTGATTATGAAAAGCTTTTCACTTCGCAGTTCGGATTCGGTATAAAACTGTAGGCCCCTGCCATTCATGTACAAATATAACACGCACAACATGAATGGATGCGAAAAGGTCGACCTAGGTCCTCCATGGGACCCTTCCAACGGACCCTTCTCCCGCCCAACATGACCGAGGGGCGCATCCACATAACGTATGGATCGGTGACCGACGCAACCGCTTTACACGCAAATATGTAATGAGCCGCGTATATCCAAATAGGCATTCTTTACAACTACAGATATAAAATCATCAGCTGTTTATTGATTTAATATGATACTTAAGTAAGTTTCTTTTGATGTGTTCCAGATAATCGGAAATGCTGAATACATTATAATGTTCATTATCAAATCTCTACATTTTCCACGAAAAGGATCATTTTGAGCATAATTTGTTTTGCATATGCTAAGTTTAATAGGAATAAAACAATGTGAGCTTCTACAGGGTATATTAAAGTTTATTTCGTTTAGTAAATACGAAGATGATAAAATGTCATTCAAAAGCTTTTCAAGAAATGTTATATTCAGCATTTTTCTTCTGCTTATCAATGTCGGTAGCGTCTAATAAGTTTTAGACGCTGTTCATACGGCGGAAGTTTCAATAGAGTATTTCAACAAAAACTCCTCAGTGCAAAAATAAGAAATTGTTTTTGAACCGACTCAATTTTACTTATGTAGCAATTATATTGAGGATTCCAGACAGCAGATGCATACTCAAGGAGGGGTCTAACAAATGAAGTGAATAGCGTTTTTGTTGTATAAGGGTCGTTAAACTCCTTTGACCATCGTTTAATAAATCCTAACGAACTTTTAGCTTTGTTCACACACGAGTTGATATGTAAGTTAAAACTTAATTTGGAGTCCATTGTCACACCCAAATCAACAAATATCAATACATGACTCAGAGTCTGATCCTGTAAAGAATATTTAGCAGATGTGTCATTAAAATAAAAAAAGAACATGTGGAACAAATGTTTGAAATTATATGGTATGATATCGTTAGGCTCCTCCTCATCGGTCTTGAAAATGGGTCCCAAATATTTGATGCAATTATCCGATTTTTCAGAAATTTGAAACCCAATATTTGTATCAAATTCCACAGATCTCAACGTGCTCTTTATAAATTCCAAAAAAAAAAAATTAAAAAAACATTATACAACAAAACTTTTTCCAAGTTCAAAGTTCTTTCTCAATTCTCTCGTTCTTTCTGCTTTTAATGGCACAACAGCCCATGGCCTAGGCCGAGCTTTTCGCAAAGATCAAAGTTTCCACAGAGCTATAGCTAAGTCATTTTTGCGGGCAAAAAACCCTCCTAATTTGGCCACCCACCTCACGATTTCTCTTATAGGTGGTGGGGTCACAGGATAGTTTTTTGTCTTAAGCATTTTGGTATACAAAACCTTCCATTCATCATCAGTCAGTATGACATTACAAGAAAGGTTTGCTATAGCTTAATGCATATTTCTTAATACTTTTGACTTTCTCTCTACACCATCAAGAGTCAAAGAGTTTAGTATGCGATAGTGAGAAGCGAGAGAGAGAGAGAGCTTGATGTTTCATTTCTTTACTCTGCAGCGGCTATATGTGTGAACAAATTCTTCTAGTTATTTTTGTTTATTTGTTTTGTATTTTGTTTGCGAATTCATCTTAATTTATTGTGTTTTTTTTTCACATATTGAAAACAGAAATTGTACGATATTTATTAGTAATAGGTAGGATCAACTATAAGTGAAAAAGAGTAGAAAATGCCCCCAGTTTTCCATGCTGACTGATTCATTTAGTATTACTGCCTGGCTGAATCCATAATTTATGCTAAACACAAAGTGTGCCGCACATTTTTACTACAATACAAATAAATACGCTGCAAATTCAGCATATTCCCATTATCTCAATCCACTACACTATTTACTTACTTTTAATGGCACAACAGCACATGGAGGGCCTAGGCCGAGCTTTTCGCATCCAGTCATGTTGTGCGTGTTATATTTGTACATGAATGGAATCCACTACAATACTCTACAATAAAATATGTTATATTTAAATTCCAGCCAGCGTAACATAATTATCATAAGTATTTGTTTGAAAATAAGTAGCACGAAAGTGCCGTCGAATAATTCAGTAAAGTACAATTCAGTACATATGTATCTATACTTACTTATGTACAGATGTATGTATGTACTATATGTATGCATGTATGTATGTATTGTTTTTGCTATAATTAAGTTCATTTAATATTGTAGCATTATAAGTACATAAATACAATGAGTACATATTTAAATTATACAAAACAATAGGAATTTAATTAAACACAATCTGACTCTTTAGTTATTACGTACATATGTACCTAGTTGTGATACTTACCATACCGTACATATGTATGTACATTGTATGTTGTGTGAGAATATGTGTGACTATATGCATTTCTGTTGCTGTTTACGTGCAGTGTTCATTTATCTACATTTAGTAGCTAAATACTTGCATACATTCATAAATTATATTGTATTCGTTAGTATTGTCATTTGATAGCAATATTTGGTTATAGTTACAAGCGTGCTAACTTTGTTAATGGATGTTGGGGGAAAATGGGGTAAATTTCTATTGTAATTATCCGTAAAACTATCTGACAGTAACGGTTGGATACCTCCTGCAAAAAAGTTAGTTTCTAGTGAACCGAAATTAAATTTATCTATTGGAGTTGTTTGTACAGCCAGAAAGAATATAAATTTATGAAATGCGATTAGATTTGATTTGGAGATGGGCTGGAAGAATATAGATCGAAAATTCCATAGAACTCAGTCTTCTGGACCATTATACATACTTTACCCAGGCAGAGTAAATGTATATGGAGAAGAGAACAATAGAAAAGAGGAAAGGGAAAGGGAAAGAAAAAAATATTACAACCCACTCAAATTTCTTTGTGTCTGATCAAATCAGCTAGCGGAATTGAGTGAGCTGAACTCATCTCCAGGACATCGCTATCCATTAGTCGTCTCTTTCTTCTCTCTCAGACATTCATGAGAGTTTTATAAAAATGAATGATAAAAGTCTGTGGGGTTGCATGTTTTGAAAACTGGAAATTATTACTTGATTACAAATTATGATCTAACAAACTTCAGTTGGATGATATATATGTTTCTTTGTTGTGACATAGAAAGCTTATTACTCTCTAACCAAGGATAGAATTAGAAAGATTACAAAATGTAGATGGGTCTTTGTTCTGTCATAGAAAGCTTATTACTCTCTAACTAAGGATGGAATTAGAAAGATTTTAAATGTAGATGGTCCCTTGTTCTGGCATAGAAAGTTTAATATTCTCTAACCAAGGATAGAATTAGAAAGATTTATAAATGTTGGTTGGTTGGTATACGATAAATGTCTGTGGGGTTGAATGTTTTGAAAACTGGAAATTATTACTTAATTACAAATTATGATCTAACGAACAGCGTGGATGACGTGTATCGAATAAGATGGAACGATAAGCTGTATGAGCTGTACGCTGACACTGACATAGTCAAGCGTAAAATAATTCAGCGATTTCGCTGGCTGGGTCATGTTGAGCTAATGGAAGAAAGCGCTCCGGCTAGAAGGGTGTTTTATTCGAACCACGGTGGAGGAGGGGGACGTCCTAATCTTTGTTGACTGCACTTGGCCTTACCAACTGGCGCCAGCACGCGCATATCAGCGCCGACTTGCGAAGCTTTATAGAGGCGGCCAAGACCGATCATCGGTTGTGGTGCCAGGTAAGTAAGTAAGTAAGAACTTCGGTTGGATGATATATATATGTTTCTTTGTTCTAGCATAGAAAGCTTAATATTCTCTAACCAAAGATAGATTTAGAAAGATTTCTATATGAAAATATATTCTTTGAGATGTTATAATGATGGTTTCTTTGTTTTAGAATACGTGTAAAAAGATTTTTATATGACACAATCATTTGAAATTAACTTTCTTGCATGAGCATGATCGCATATTTATCCATGCCCTGCATATTCAGTTGGTCCACTTCACATAATTGCTCCGAACTTTTAGCCACGTAGATAGGCAGGTAGAAAGTGGCAGCCAGCCATATTTTCAGTCAAAGTGTAATAAAATTTTCAGGGCAGTTGGCTGGCGTTCTATAATAAGTACATATACCAACTAAACACATAACCACACGTCTACCAACATGCAGATACAGTGTTTAAATGCATAATAAAAATAAAAACAATTTCAATTATTGTGCAATAAGTTAATGTTTTACGCTTCGCTGCTAAAACTAAAAACAAAACACAAAATAAAAAGTAAACCAAAAAAAAAAAAAAAAAAAAACAACGATAAAATTACAATAAGTTGGTAAAACAGTAAATAATCACGTACTTATGAGATACACCGACTCTACTAGATACGAGTCAGTTGGAGACAACAACAGTTGCGGTAGTATTTTACCAACAGAATACAGCCACCGCATTGCCAAGTTGTGGCGGTGATTTGTGATATCAGCATAAATGGCATATGGCACACGTACCATACATACCGTGAGTTAAGTTTCGAGCAAGAAGTACGAGTATGTGCTTAAAAATTATTCAAAGTTTTACCGTGGGCAGGCAGATATGTTCTTTAGATGCCTGTGTTCGTTGGAAAAGAAAAAAAACTATATATTTATAATCATAGTCAACACATTTGGTATCTTTAAATCTGTTACCCTGTATGATGTGGATGGATGTGAAGAAGGCCGAGAACCTGACCTACGAGTGCACTCAAGCACTCAGACTATGTAGCCCATTGTACTTAGTCACCCTGTATAATTAATCTTATAATTGTGTATTTTCAAATATGTAAATATGATGTTTTGTGACCCAATCATTTTGTTACTCTGTGATTTAGGTGATTTAGTAACCTTGTCCCTTGGTAACTATCCTCTAAATCTTTGAATCTATAGCTTAGTAACAGTGGTTTTAACTATTTTCGGTAACTCTCGTATCTTTTGCTCTGTAACAATGTAATAGAAATCTACAACATTGTCGTTCTGTGTATCTGTAACTCTGAGATTTTATTAAACTGTAGCTTTTCAAATCTGTGACTTTTTGCTTTGCAATTCTATTGATCTAATACTTTTTGGCTGTGCAACTCTGAGACTTTGTTGGCCTGAAAATCAGTATCTCGATGACGTTGATAATCAGTGATTCTGTAGAGATTAATCTATGCACGCGAATATTAATATTTAATATTAATATTAATATTAATATTTTTACCATGTAATGTAATACAATGATAGAGTGAATCTGGCAATCCTCTTTCTTTACCTATTACTTGATTACAAATTATGATCTAACAAACTTCGGTTGGATGATATATATGTTTCTTGGTTCTGCCATAGAAAGCTTACTATATTACTCTCCAACCAAGGATAGAATTATAAAGATTTATAAATGTAGATGGTTGGTATATGATAAATGTCTGTGGGGTTGAATGTTTTGAAAACTGGAAATTATTACTTAATTACAAATTATGATTTAACGAACTTCGGTAAGATCTACTACATATATACATATATGTCTATATATACCATAATTTTGTAACTTTAACTTTTTAACAATGTACGTAGTAAAAATCTAGATATCCTTGATATTGCGATTTTGTAATTCTGTGATCTCGTTACACAGTAACTTTATACATAAATTTCTGATTCTTTGATTTTCTGTAAATCTGAGGCTTTGTAGGTCTGCAACTCAGTACTCGGTAAACCCTGTTACCCAGTGATTCTGTGAATCTGTTTATCTGTAACTCTGCGACTCTTTAACCTTGTTTAAGTTTATAACTCTGAATGTTTAACTCTACTGGTCTGTAACTCTGTAAGTATGTAATTCTGTGAGTCTGTAACTCAATGAGTTTGTAACTCTGTGAGTATGTCACTCTGTCACTATGTAACTCTGTCACTATGTAACTCTGTGAGTATGTAACTCGGTGAGTATGTAACTCTGTGAGTATGTAACACTGTGAGTATGTAACTCTGTGAGTATGTAACACTGTGAGTCTGCAGCTCTGTGAGTTAGTAGCTCTGTGAGTCTATAACTTGTGAGTCTGTAACTCAATGAGCTTGTAACATGCGAGTATGTAACTCTGTGAGAATGTAACTTTGTGATCCAGCAGCTCTGTGAGTCAGTAGCTCTGTGAGTTTATAACTTGTGAGTCTGTAACTCAATGAGCTTGTAACATGCGAGTATGTAACACTGTGAGAATGTAACACTGTGAGACAGCAGCTCTATGAGTCAATAGCTCTGTCAGTCTATAACTCGTTAGTCTGTAACATAGAGTCTGTAACTTGTGAATCTGTAACTTAGAGTCTGTAACTTGTGAGTGTGAAACCCTATAAGTCTGTAATTTTCTGACTTCTAATAGTCCATAAAAAAAATTAGCTAATTAATATCTCAAAATTTCATGTCCCTCCCACAGTAATCCCCTCTTAATTGCTTCGATGAAAATGAATAATATGGTTCAATTAATCGAGCAATAAGAGTACATTTTGAACTAAAACCGTAATACTTCTGGTGCAATTAAACGGGAAACACAATTAAGCGTGGTTCTATTAACCGGGTATTACTGTATACGTATGTTTATTGTTTAATATTGTTTTAAAATAATTTAGTGGATATGTTTTTAATTACAGTGTAGCTACTAATTAATGTATTATTCATGGGTGCGCACACTCACAAAAATACACTGAAAAGAAAGTTTTAAATTTAGTTGTGAATATGTAATTCAACAAATGCCTATCGTAAATCTTACATACAATTGCAATTTAAATAGTTTTCCCAGAATTTTCACTACACTCAATGTAAGTACATTAATAATGCACACACACACACACACACACATGCATGCACACATGCATTTACACAGATTGAAGGATACAAAAATCTAATCCACATGCATTGTTAATACGTGTATGTAGTATTTACATATGTATTTGTGTATAGTGAAACTTTACTTTCATCATGTGGCGGATAACAGTTTGGCATAATTTCGAAAATGTTATTATCTTCACTCAGCCAGTACAGGTTAAATGAAAATTATTAAATATTCAAAGCGCATAAATTAAATTTTTTTTACAACTATAAACTAAATAAAGAAAAAATCACGCTGCTCACTTTCCCTTTGTACACACTATGATCAAATATATAATAAGTAAACTGAAGCTGACAACGTTTTTAGAAGGCTTAAATGTTGCTTAGTAAATTTTATGAATTTTCTTAATTTTTCACTTCATTTCATTTACTATATTTTTGTGTCAGTTTCGGAAACTGGGAATTTATCTTCATAGTAATGTTGAATATTTTTCGGTACATACATTTTTGGCCTCGTGACTTTTGAGATCGACTTAATTTCTCTGTCGACAATAGTTATATAAATTGCTGAGTAAACCTGGGGAAAAACGTCGGGCACTCTCTACTTTTTACACGCTTTCTAATGGTGACCTATAAGATTTATTGTTCCACAACATGGATGGATCTACACTGCCCTAAAGCACTTCCTACTTTTATGGTATTCAAATTGACAAACGGCTTATGCTTAAGAAGAGGGTTCTTTGCTTGAATCCAGCTTAGTCATTGGTTTTTCTGCAAATCTAAGAGCTTTGCTACTTTCGCTCGCCATGCGTCTTGAAGTTTTCCTGTCGATATTACTCTTGATCGGCCAGTTGATTTGCGGTATAAGAACCTTCTAGTCTCTTAACGTTACAATCTCGTTCGCGGAGCAGTAGTGAGGCGACGCTTACAAATGTCTGAGTATCGACAGCACCCAGTTGTAAAATAATCGTTGCAGTAATCATCGAGCGCTCAAAACCGAGCAAAAGATAGCTACTTTCACCATCGAAAGGAATAGGTAATAAAGGATGAGAGCACTGGGCACCCGAGTACGAATAGCTGAGTGGGAATAGCCGAGTGGGAATAGCCGACTGGGAATAGCCGAGTGGGAATAGCCGAGTGGGAATAGCTGAATGGGAATAGCCGAGTGGGAATAGCCGAGTGGGAATAGCCGAGTGGGAGTAGCCGAGTGGGAATAGCCGAGAGGGAATAGCTGAGTATGAATAGCCTACTCTATCTCTTGTTCTCTCTCTCTCTCTTTCTCTCCTTTTCTCTCCCTCTCTCTTTTTCTCTCTCTCTCTCTCTATTTTTTTCTCTCTCTCTCTTTTACTCTTTCTCTCTTTCTTTTTCTCTTTCTCTCTCTATTTTTCTCTTTCTTTCTCTCTTCCTATCTCTTTCTCTCTCTATCTCTTTCTCTCTTTTTCTCTCTATCTCTCTTTCTATCTCTCTCTCTCTCTTTCTGTCTCTCTCGCTCTTTCTGTCTCTCTCGCTCTTTCTGTCTCTCTCTATTTCTCTCTCTCTCTCTTTCCCACTCTCTCTCTATTTCTCTCTCTCTATTTCTCTCTCTCTCTCTCTCTCTCTCTCTATTTCTCTCTTTCTCTCTCTGTCTCTTTCTCTCTCTCTTGATTTTTAATATGAATAATTAAGTTATGGACCATAATTTGAGTAATCCTAACTTGTTACGAAAATTCCTTATAGTGAGGAAGAGATTTTATTCTGAAATAGGCAAAATCCGTCAAGTGAGTGTGGTAGCTAGCTTATCTGTGAAAATTAGAGAAGTGATTAAATAAAATTCAGTAGACTCCATAACCTCTAGAATAACTGAAGCCAGTTGCACCATGGACCATTGTAATACTTGTCTAAGAGTCCCATTGTTCCGTCAGCCCCTCCATTATTTGGACCTCCTAGTAGCAAAATTGAGTTCCACTTTCACTAGTTCGCCCAGGTTTTCAAAGCAGGACGTACCCTTATATTTGATTCATTATCTCTGAAAAGCTGGTATCTGGCGGTCAAAAGGCCTATGACCAAGTGCCAACTCGAAAAATGTTATCCAACTGCTTTTTATCCAGTTATTCGGCTCAAAATCTAAGACAGCTTTTTCGATGCCAAAGATGCCCCGATGTTCCGGAACCCAGCAAACCTCAATCATGCGATGTCTAATCGATATCGTAGTGATTCTCTGCATCGTTTTACGTTCTTGATTTCCACTAATGAATGGTAAATGGAATTCTGTAGCATCCTTCAGAAAAGTAAAGAAATAAGTTTTTTCTCTAACATTTTACTGAGTATTATAAATTAATTATTACATAAAGTCAGCTACTTACTTCCACCAGAACTAAATAGGATACAGGATACTGAGTTGTACGGAACAAAAGTTGAGGAAAAGCTATATGAAATATGTTTATGCACAATTGCTGCCGTCGTCGCTGTTTCCATATCATACAAAAATTACACACTCTACTAAGCACACATTAAAAATTAATCTTTTAATTTGCAATAGTAGCAACAGCAACAACAGAAACAACAGCTTCTACACTCCTGAAGTTAGCACAGCAATATTAAAAGTAATAAAAATATACCAAAGCTAAAAGCAACAAGAACCAGATGAAGTACAATAACCAACAAGGCAGAAGGACTCCTCCGATGTTATCACTAACATAATAAAAATAAATCTCAAACCAAAACATTTAATTTTTCAACTTATTTCAAGCGTCAGAAACAAGTATAAAGTATATAAAAAAAAACAGGAGATGGGAGTTGTGGTACACTGAGAAAAAAGTTGCAATCTAAAATTAAGTCCGGTCATAATTATTTGTAGCAGGTTCTCTTCTGATTTCACTTAAGACCGACAAATCTGAAATGAATTTCATTCCTTTCATTTCATTACAATATTTTCCTGATTTAATTAAGAACAAAAACTTCCATCAGAACAATTTTTACTTTACTTACTTTTAATGGCACAACAGCCCATTGAGGGCCTAGGCCGAGCTTTTCGCATCCACTCATGTTGTGCGTGTTATATTGGGACCTACAGGTTAATGCTGAATCCGAACGGCGAAGTGGAAAGCTTTTCATAGGCAGAAGAAATTTTCGACTGTAAATAAAAAATCTTAAACCATGAACGAATTCCTAATGTAAACAGAAAAATATCTCAAAATAAGTCCGATTTAGTCTTAAAATAAGAATTGGCGTTCTTGTTTCTAGGGACCACTTATTCTTAAAGATAGAACAAAACAATCTTAAAATAAAATCTTTATGATCAGTATTAAAATAAGAATTTCGTTCTTGTTTCAAGAATTTTCGAGATTAAAAAGCTTTCATCAACGATTGGGCTTTCCTTAAATTTAGACCGTTTTCCCCTGAGTGTACGTAGTAACCAGAAAGCAGAAAAGCAATAGGGAAAGAGAGCAGAGGTGGAGGAGCAAGGAGGCGCATTGCTAACGACAGAAGGAAAACTTTTTAAAGCCACAGCGCCGCATATAAGTTTACACGCTTTTCGTTTATGCCAAAAATAACTTGAACTTTACTACACCAAACGGCAGCCAGCCAACCAGCCAGCCAGCCAGCCAGCCAGCCAGCCATCCATTCTAACTACGTCATTCCACTCCGCCCTGCTGCTGCGCTTCATACACAACACACTTACAACAGCCATAATACTCAAGAGCACTTGTGAGAGCAGCTCCTCCGTAAACACTGAGCGGCACATGCATGCACGCACACAACTACAATACCCACTCACATACATATGTATGTACTATATACTCAACAGGCTCAAATTTTATGGCTGCACAAAGACGACGAGTTCAAATTTGATTGTGTGTGTGTGTGTGTGTGCATGGGTGAATATGTATTTTTTTTTTGTGTTTTCTACTGTTAGCTTTGACTTTTACTTTGATTTTTTGGTTGATAACATTTGATTTTTCCTTCTCTCCTTCACATACACACATACAATCAAATAATTTCCAAAAAATAAAAATATTTGAAAATAGAAACCAGAATTTGTTTTTGTTTTTGGTTTTATTTTTATTTTTTTTCCACACACCCTCACTCACCCATATTCATGACCCATCGCTCGCTTAACTGAATACCAAAAAGCAAATGGAACATCACAAAACAGCTCAAGTGTAAGCATTTTCATTTTAAAACCTCAACAAACAACGACCGAGGACAATGTTAGTTTAAAAACTAAATTCCTATTTTTTATGTTTTTCTCTCAGTTACACTGCTATTGATATTGTGTTGTTATTGTTGGAAATATAAATTATATCTAGTTATAGTAAAATATCATTTCTTAATGCCTGCCATATGTGACTAGACAACGACGGCAAGGACAACGACAGCGACATCAACAACAGCGTCAACGAATATTGGCCATATGTGGCTAGACGACTACAACGACAAGAAGAACAGCGACAACGACAACGACAACGACAACAGCGACGACGACGACGACCCACTCAATTTTATATTATTTTATCGCATAATATAAAAAACTGTACGCTCATCGTTGGCACTTCACTCTGTCTCACTCTCTCACTCTCTCAACAATGTATAAATTTATAGCAAGCGAAAAAATGGCTGTAAAATCTCAATCTCATCTTTTAGCATACATAAATATTTCCATGTATGTATGTGTGTGTCATAACATTGCACAATTTTGTTGCACTCACCAGAGATGTATCGAATTGGAAATCCAGAGGGGTTTGATTGATAGAAAACACTTTTTATTATTAAGAAATTTCTCGTATAGCCAGAATTTTCTATAATTTGCAATCACTGCCTTAAAACTCTTCAATCCCCCCAGTTAACTACATCCTTGGCAAAAGTAACCAAAAATGTAAACATAAAAATTTGTATATATATGTGTGTGTGTAAGTGCTGTGTAAGATTACAAACGAAAAATGGTGTTGTTGTTGTTGTTGTTGCTGTTGCTGTTGTTATTGCGCATAAAGTTTTTGTTATCAAAGGGATATGTTGCTGCTGATTGCCTTTCCTGTTGAGTGCCAGTGCTTATTTTTTTGTTATCCATTATTAAAAATTCAAATGGAAATTTTTTATTTAAGTTTTAAAAGTTTTCAAAGTTCTAAAATCATATTTTTAATTAAATTTAATGTCGACAAAAAATAAATAAATAAATAAACAAAAAGCTGCCACTTTAAAAATATCCTAAATTGTCTTTTTTGTTCTGAACTTTAAACAATATTAAACTTCAGTTCCTTTTGCAGATATCAAAATTTCTTACTGTGTGTAAAAAGTTAACAAGCCTTTCTAATTTATATCTAAAAATATCTTGAAAGTCCGTAACGATTTCTCTATCAGAGATTAAAGAATTCTCTCAAAACACTCTCAAATACTTATATGAAATTACTTACAGTGGATTGGAACGTCGGATTTTCGACGTTTGTTTGATTTTTGGTTCTGGCATTCTAGAAACGATTACAATTTCCGATTATCGATAACAACTCCAGACTATGATATCTAGAAATTCAAAACCCACTTTAAGGCATTCAGAATTCCCTGAACTTCCGAGGGACATCCCCAATTCATGTTTTCTAAGCACATCTGATGGAATTTTAGAAAGCCATTCTCATAACTTTGGAAAGCTAACAATTACTAGAACTGTAGAGGTTAACAAAAAACTTCAGAATTACCAGTTTTGGGTTTTAGATTGATTTTGGTACCAAAAATGACTATTGGCAGCAAGCTCAAAAGTTATGAAAATTGATTGTGAACTTTTTAAATTTTGAAATCTAGCAGTTACTGTTGATTTTCGACTTTGTTTTCAAACATATGCGTGTGACTTCTGGAAAGGTTAAATTGCACTTAGAGCTGTAACTTGTTGTAGAACTTCAGAAGGTGATACCCTACTCCACTTTTACAAATCCACTTTTATAACTTCGGAAGCCAACTAGAACTTTAGAAATTCTGAACCTAAGTTGATTGTGTCTATTTTTGACATAGAATACTTGCGTCATTCGGTAAGGTAAGTATGAAAAATGGAGGACATTTTTTTATGCCTAGTCCGCCTTACGATTACAATTACTAGAACTTTAAAAAGATAACTACGACTTCTCAAGCTTTAGAAATAAGACTACAACTCGTTTAAGTTAAGAGTTCCGCTTCGAGACTTAAGTCTCACATTTGCAATTCGAAGATTCGATAACGGGAGAGTGGAATTATTAACTACAAATTAGGTTAATTTTCCAATTTGCCACAACTAGATCTCACTTCTAGCCGTTTAACGAGGTTCAAGTTCTGACTTTCAAAAACTGTCACAGTCGTCTCGTCACACTTCTAATATCGATTCAATGTCTCAAGTGCCACAGAACTAACTTTGTCTCTGCTACTCTGACTCAACTACTCTACATAATTTCATAATTAAAATTTCTCAACTTGAATTCCAAAATCTACTAGGCTGCTCGCCTCCGCAATTCTAACTTTTTTCTAATATCTTTTCTGGTTTTGTCATAAGCGAGAATATGCGCAACATGGAAAAAATACGCGCCAAATTGCATTTCAATTCTTCTTCAAGTTTATAAACTTTTACAGAATTTTGTATGAGTATAATAAAAAATCATTTGCTATGAAATATTTTCACAGCACATTTGCTGCTTTTCTCGAGCAGCTTACAACGAAAAAAAACTTGGTCATTTCAAACTTTTCTGCTATCTGCAAAATTTCTTCGCTGTTTGTTTAATTTTTTTCTTTTTCGCTTTACCAACCACTATGGCATATAGTTTTGACATTTTACATAAGCTATCATTTTCGGTTACTCTTTGTGAAGCCCTTCAGCATTTTACTATAATACGTTCTTACTATCCTGAAATAAACAAATCAACCTAAAAAAAAAATATATATATATAACAAAATAAAAAAAAAATACAATAAAAATGTTGAAAAAATCGGCATTTTCGCATGCCTCAAAACTTTTCTCATAAAATTCTCAGCTTCTATATGAGATATTATGTTAGGAGGTGCAGCGCTGAAAAACTTTTCCAATGCGCTGCTGTCGGCATAAATTGCATTAAAGCCTAAAGTTTTCGATAGAAGAAATTAAATTTTTTGTCGCATGCGACTTTTTTCATTTCTTTTGCTCTTACATTTATAAAGTTTTGATAGGGTGTGTGTGTGAGTATGTATGGATGTATGTGGACTATGACATGAGCCAGTGATGATGATGATAATGTTGGCTCTGACGATGATAATGCATCAGTCAGTCAGTTTTGATTCGGTCACGTGCTCATAACCACCAAAAGCGTTGAAGTCGAAAATTAGCTATGTTCCATGATGAATGAACACTTGTGCTGTGCATGCATGCAATGATGCCTTCAATGTAATGATAAAAAAAAAAACAAAACAAACGAAATTCATTCACTTTTTTCCTTTTTAACTGATTTTAATATGTTTTTTTAATTTTAATCTTTAATGCATACCTTTTATTTTGATATAAAGTTTAAATACCGTAGCTAATTGCTTGACAAACACATTCATATTTAAATGTAGCTACTTATGTTGTAATATCTCGGCGGGATATTGAAAATGATTTAAAAAGAGTGCTTTAGTGCTTTAGTGGAGCACTCGAGGTAGCGTTCGAGGCAGCCAGCATTATGGAGAACTCGAGGCAGCCGTCTGCAGGCAGCGTTCTAGAACAGTTTAGGATGTCTTCTTTAGAAGTTTCGCTAAGCTTACTTTAAAAGTTCAGTTAGCATTTAAAAGCCTTAAAGCAAGTTTTTTAGAATGCCTTATCAAGAAGCCTTCTTTAGGAGTTTAATACTTTTCACTTTAAACCACCTTTTGTACTTCAAGAAGTATTCTGGAATTTTTAAGTAGTAAGTTTTCAGGAGCATTTGAAATAATTCTTTTAAGTAAATTTTTTTTCTGGCGAGGCATTTCAGTAAGCATATTTAAAAAGTCTAGAGTAGAGAGCTTCTTCGAAGTGCAAGTCTAGATCACTTCAGAGTAAGCTTTCTGTAGCACTTCCCTATGCCTTTGGAAGTAGTTCTGGAAGCCTTTCACTATTCAATAAGTAATCTTCAATAAGTGTTGTGAAGTTTTCTTCAGAAAGAACATTTATAGATGTTTTCTGAAGTATTTGAGAAAACCTTCGAGAATACTTCTTCTAGAGTATGTCATTAGAATTTTAAATCCATTCAGCAAGCCTTTTAGGGCACTTGACTCAATCTTCTGAGGCTTTGATGAACTTCTGTGAGACTTCTTAATTTCTTATCTATTCATCAAACCTTTTAGGGCACTTAACTCGATCTTCTGAAGCTTTGAAGAACTTCTGTAACACTTCTTAATTTTGTATCTATTTATCAAACCTTTTAGGGTACTTGACTCAATCTTCTGAAGCTTTGAAGAACTTCTGTGACACTTCTTAATTTCTTATCTATGCCAACCGGAGTAGTTCAACAAACTGGTTGCAGTACTTCAAAAGCTCTTCCAGAACGTTACCATTTACCTAAGGGAGTAAATCAGTAAGTCTATTAGAATATTTCATGTGTTACGGAAGCATCTTGTAGCAAGTCTTCTGAAACACTTTATTAAGCTTTAGCAGTTGCCTTTGCCTTTTCGCGAACTTCGTAAAGGCTTCGGAACGCTTCAGTGGGATGTTGACCTCAGTTAAATTGCACTTTCCTATGTCTATATGGACTGTTGAGTAAGTTTTCCGAAACACTTCTTGTTTAATCGCTACTTTGAGTGGCAGTTAAACAAGCTTAATAAAGTAATTTGGAATGCATTATGGGTACTGTAGTGAGACCTTCTTTGAATACTAATTTCGTATGCCTTCTAGAACACTTATAATAATAAGAATTCTGATGTACTTTAATAAAATCTTAAGATACGATCTTCAGACTTCTTGAGCACTAGAGTAAGACTTCTTAAGTACTTTTCGTATGTCTCCTAGCTAACTTTACAAAGATATCAGTAGTACATATATCAGAACGATTTTTGGGAACTTCAGGAAGCTTTCGAGAGTACCTCATGAAGCTTTTATGTTGCTTTTCAAAACTTTTAAGAAACACTTGTGATTCTCAATCTGTTCATTAGTCTCTCGCAGCACTTCACCTAGCGTTCTAATATACTTTACCAAGCCTTTTCGGTTACTGTAGTAAAGCTTATGGGTCTTTTCAAGAATTTTACTCCAATTCTTCATCCATCCTCCTAGAACTATTCTTTGGGTGTTCTGGAGTACTTGTGAGTAATCTTTTCAGAGTATACTAGTTCGATTTCGCAGCATTTACAGAAGAGTGCTTTAAAGCAAACCTAAAAGAGCACTTCAAGAAGTCTTCTAAAGCAACCTTTATTCAACCTTTCAACAAGAAGAAGAACCTTTCACAACATTTGACTAATCCTTTAAAACTAAGACTGCTACCTGTGTAGAACTTTGGTCAGCGCTTCCTCATCTCCATTCTCGATGCTACTTCATGTTATGTAAGTGTTCCTACTGGGTTATTAATACCATAATAAAGTGCGTCTATGAGTAACATTTTCGCCCCTTCTTTCTCTCGCTCCCTTTTTAATTCCTATTCAACGCGAAACATACCAAAAGTGATGAATTAACTTAAAAATTGCATTTCAATACTTTACATATTATATATAAAATGTGAGTGCTCCAAATTTAAGGTTTCACAAAAGTATGCTGCTAAATGATAGAGGGGTAAGAGAAGAGTAAAAGAGGAAAGGGGGTTAGGGAAATGTTGGCGTGTGCTGGTACTTAGATGTGCATCTAGCGTGGGTGGGAGGTAAAATTCTGATGATGAGAAACGAAGTGAAAAGAAATTCATTAAGTTGTCAAATGCAAGTCAACATTAAATTTTTGACATAAACATGACAATGCCAAGACTCATGTAAGCCACATTAAAAAAAAAAAACAATGAACAAAACAAAAAAAAAAAAAAAGAATTTAAATTTAAAAATAAAAAATTAGAAGAAGAAAAAAGAAGAAAGAAGAAATAGTTGAAAGAAAAGAATGAGTAGACAAAAAAGAAAGAAGAAATTCTTTTCAAAGAATACCCATGTCTGCGTGAAAGGGGGAAACAAATTACAAAATAGAATTGCTCGATATATAATATTTCTGTACCTATACGAGTACATAAAGACGAGAGTGATAGAAAGAAATTAGAGCAAGTGTAGTATGTATGTATGTATGTAGCACGTGAATGTTTCACGCTGACAATTGAAACGTCAAAATGAAAAGAAAAATGCTTTTTAATAATTTTTTCATATATATTTTCTGTGAGTGATTAGTGAAGTATGAAAATAAATGTTCAATAGAATAGAAAATCTCATCGTTGTCTTTGCCATGAGTAACTACATACAGCACTCAACTTGTGCTACGATGATTTCATTAATTGACTCATTTAGTTTAGTTCTATTTATAAGCTAAGGCTGCATATCATTCTTTAGGCAATGACTGTAACAAAAAATGATAGCAATTGGATGGAATCAGAAAAGTATCATCAACTAACACAGCAGTGATTGAAAATTGAACTCTTGGTTGATGGCATCGGGTATTGGGGGGGCATTGCAAAACGCTGTTAAACTGTTTTGAGGCGATAGAAAAATTTGTATACCATTTTATTTTGTATAATGCGAAAAGTTCTCTCGGTAGCAGTGATTTTAAATTAGTAGCTGGTATACTCCACTCAACTTTGCCATTTGTCAATTCCACTGAATCGATTGATTAATTCATACGAGTCGAGTATACTTGAGAAGTGAAGCAGTCCGCACTAGGTGACAAAAATTGAAGTATTACGCCACATTTATCGTAGAAACGATAGTAGTATTGCGGTAAAAGTTATGTAACATAACCCCTTCGACGCATATGCCAGCCTACTTGGTACTTTGCGCGACATCTAGAGAGGGACGGCATGTAGAACGAATAAACTTGACAGGATCTTCAAGCAATATCATTGTATGCCCTTTGCTCCAGTGAGGATTAAAATCGAAAAGCAATTGTCCAAATTCTTGATTGGATCGAAATTCTAATCACATAAGAACTAAAACTAAGCAGTAGTGCGGATAAAAATTTTATCTCCTTGGAAACCAAAACTTCTGACCTCAATAAAATTCCTAACCACAACTACAATAGTGGGTAAAAGGAAAAATTTTGTTGGAAGGGCAAAACTTATCGAATGGATAAAAGCTCAGTCAAAGTATGTGGACCCAAATCGTCTACAGGGGATAAAAATTCTATCTTCAAAGGATTGAGAATTTCTACTGTGGATAGAACTCAATCGAGCGGAGAAGCAAAATTTCTAGAATGGATAAAAATCTTATGGAAATATTTGAAAAACAAAGCTTCTAAAAAATATGAAAACTCAATCCATTTAAGAAGCAAAACTTCTAGTGTTAAAAATACTATCGATTTGAGTATCAAAACTTTTAGAACTTATATATTTTAAAAACAAAACTTTCAGACTTCAGGTTAAAAATTCTTACTTTACTTTACTTTTAATGGCACAACAGCCCATGGAGGGCCTAGGCCGAGCTTTTCGCATCCACTCATGTTGTGCGTGTTATATTTGTACATGAATGGAAGGGACCTACAGTTTGATGCCGAATCCGAACGGCGAAGTGAAAGGCTTTTCATAGGCAATTTTTACTCTTGTAGGTTTGCCATTGCCTGCCAAGAGGTGAGAGTTGAGAGATTTCTTCTTTCCTCCTCTTTTTTCATTTTTTCTACCACTATTTTCTTCTCTTTCTTTATCTGCCCTCTTCTTATCAAAACGAAATTTATTTTACATCTGGCAAAATAAATACTTGAAGTACGTACTTGAAAAATGCACACAATTTTGGTGTTTGGTTTTTTGGTTGATGTGGAATATGTAGTAGTGACGTAACTTTGTGGTTTTCGTTTTATTTCCGGTGAAAAAATCGGAAAATTTCAACGCTTAACTTCCGTTTCCTGTCCTGGTTGACATTTGAAATTCAAGCAATTTTTCTATGTTTCACTTCATTCCTTTTACGGTTACTAAAATAGCAATGAATTCAACACTAATTCGATTTTTATTTGTTAGCTTTAGAGGGAGATAAGCTAGAGAAAGAGAGACCAAATGAGAGGGAGAAGTGGAGAGCTGTTGAGTGAGATAGGAGAATTTTTCATTTTTCAGGTTTAGTATAGCCAAATTTGCATTGTTAACACGATTTGTGTGCACACAGTACCAAATTGTATGTAACTATAAAAATAGTTTTGGTCTTGGAAAAATTTCTCAAGTGGGGGCTGATGGCTGATGGCTGATGGAACCTCAATGAATGTGTGGTTGGAAAAAAGAAGAAAGAAAGAAGAGAAACTAATAGTAAAAGTCAGCGTAATTTCATTTTAAAACCCACTCTTGGAATGCTTGAGTAAAATGGTTTGCAAATTGCAAGATTTACGAGCATTCACAGAGAGGTAGAAAAAAAAGAAATTGTGGGAAAATGTGAGTACATCCTCCTGGCCAAAGCCAAACAAAAGGAAATCCATTTAAAATGTCAATGAGTGTTGTTGGTTTATATTCATATGTACATACGAGTACATACGACGGGATATAAATTCTTTCTGAAATGCTCCAATTAAGTGTGAAACTTAAAGCAACCAGAAGCAAACAAATTCGAATTTAATTGCTTGCACAAATATCGATCAATAAAAGGCGCAGTGCTGGGATCCAATGAGGATTAAGTATAATTAATAAAAAAAAATTAATATCGAAGGTGAAAAGCTTGGCGTTTTGAAAATGTATAGAAAACTGTTAGACACATACATATTTCTATAAGCTTGAGATTGGTGATTTTTGGTTAATTTTTCACAATTGATTTTTATACTTTTCACCAATCCTCCCTCCCAACCAGGTCTGTCATGGAATCCGATTACTGCCAGAATTGGATTTGAATACGACAGAGATTTTCGTTACAGTGGGTGCATTCCATTATCAGTTTCATATTCGAATCAGACTGGAAGTTCGATTCGAAAATGAAATTCAAAAACTATGGTAGCACTCCACTTTCATGTAATTTCTACCGAACTCAAATCCGATTCCGGTAGCGATCGGATCCCACAACACATCTAATCAATTCTTTGAGCATTTCTCTCTCTCCTGTTAACTGAGCAAGCCTGCTACTATTAAGTCACTGTGATTTGCCAAGTTTAACCTTTTAGCGACAATTTCTAGGAGCGGCGGTTGAAGTGCGCTCCTGGATGCAAGCAAGGAATGTTGTAACTCATAATCCTGCCTTTCACATCCAGTAAAGTTCAGTAAATACCCCTTGATCGTATGAACTTTAATTCTGCTTGGGATAGCCGTCGACAGGCAAATATATTTGCCCAACCAAGCATCATAGGTGAAAGGGGTTTAGACTTAAAATTTTGGAAACAGGTCGTTGATCACGAAAATTATCTGTATTGTGAAATTGGTACACAGGGAAAAGTCTCATCGTCAAAGTTGTTTTAACACTTTTCAAATAGGACAACAATTGTCGAACAAATATATGCTGAAACGCTTTTTAGCTCAAATGCAATTGAAATAAAAAGCACATACTTCTTTTTACAAACTGCTGACACTGCTACTTCAAAATCTGTTACTGTTACTGAAATCACAGTGATTTTTACATCGTAGCAAATTTTATTTATTTTTAAATTCCTCTGATTTTCAGCTCAAATGAAATCGAAATCAAAAGCACATATTTTTTAACAAAGAATTACCATTTTCTTTAGAGAAGACTGGCGCTGCTGCTTCAAAATTACTGTGACTGAAATCACAGTGATTTTTATATCATAGAAATTTTAATTTACTCTGAATTTATCTCTAAATTTTGATTAAAAATTAGCGAATATGCTGAACTGTATCTAAAATCACAGTGATTTTCACATCATTGCAAGCTATATTTATTTTAAAAATTTTCTGCCCTTTGGTTAACTTACTTTACTTATACTGGCACAACAGCCCATGGCAGGCCTAGGCCGAGCTTTTCGCATCCACTCATGTTGTGCGTGTTATACTTATTTGTACATGAATGGAAGGGACCTACAGTTTAATGCCGAATCCGAACGGCGAAGTGAAAAGCTTTTCATAGGCAATTTTTACTCTTGTAGGTTTGCCATTGCCTGCCAAGAAGTGATGCCGTGTAGAAAAATTATTTTTTCTACTTTTTGATTTTGCCTGTGTCGAGATTCGAACCCCGGACACTCTGCGTAGCAGTCCAACGCACTACCACAGCTTTTGTTAAAACTAAAATCCGACTCTATTGTCTCCAGACTCATTTTTTTTTTTTTTGTGACTTAAAATCACGGTTGCTGAGATCACTGTGATTTGTATATCATGGAAAATTTTAATTATTTTTAAATTTTGCTTCGCATTGGTTGAAACTGAACGAAAATGCTAACTTAAAATCACTTTTTTTTTTTTTAATTTCACTTCTCTCGTTACAAAT
The DNA here is from genome assembly GCA_958295655.1 of Palloptera scutellata. Taxonomy (NCBI): domain Eukaryota; kingdom Metazoa; phylum Arthropoda; class Insecta; order Diptera; family Pallopteridae; genus Palloptera; species Palloptera scutellata. The sequence continues at coordinate 11,733,878 of OY282451.1, read as the reverse complement.
GAGCGAAAATTCTGATTTAAAATCACTATAACTGAAATCACAGTGATTTTTATATAGTAGATATTTATTTTTATTATTAAATTTTCCTGCGTATTGGTTGAAAATGAGCAAAATGTTAATTTAAAATGATGGCTTCTGATGTGACTGAAATCACAGTGATTTTTGTATCATAGAAAAGCCCCATTTTCGAGGGTTAATCTACCTGCATGCATGAAATATAAATTATTTGTTTATTTAAACTTCCGTAGCCGATAAGTTGTACTTAAAGTTTCATTTAAAGTTTTGGGGTCTGTAAATTTAAGTGATCTGCATTTCTATTAGACTGTCTTGATAATTCTTTGTGTGATAGTTTTTGAAATATTTGAGGAGTAGTTTTCCTTCTATGCTCGTATTTTTATATTCAAACTAGGTTACAATGGTACTGATAGGTATTTTTCTTCTCAATTTTGTTGCTGTTTTGTTGTTGTTGATTATACTACTTTCATTACATAAAATTTGCACAAATTTGTTAATATTCTTCTTTTTTTTGTCAGTTGTGCGGTGCTTTTTCTTTTATTTATTACAAACTCAAGCCATTTCGTCAGTTGCATTCTGACAAGATTTTTATTTTAGGAAAACAAACTCTGTAACTAAAAAGGACCTTGATTTTGGTTTGGATTTTAATTTTTGTTTGTAACAACTTCTAATGGCGAAAATTCGAATTAAATATATTAGATTCAAGTTGTAAGTATCAGAAAAAGTTCAGAAAATATTATCCCAGTAGAAAACTTTACACCGTCTTGACGAAAATTTGCAAGTAAGTGGTTTTTTTTATTACCGTTTATACCCGCATACAGGGCGTGTATTTCTAGAATTATTTCAACTCGATGATTTCATTTATATTGCCCAAAGTTAAGTTAGTTGAGACTTGGACGGTGAAGTATCTATAAAGTATCTTTAACCACTCCTGTTCGAATGAGACTAAATTGAATTGCAATCATTTTATGGTTATGTTTATGTATTCCTTTAAAAGTTTTACTATTACTCCTGTGTTGATGATAATGGAAAGCTGATTTTCTTTCTTGTTTTTCCATACAAAAAACCTTCATTGTTTTCATTTTCCACTCCTAGATTATGGCATCATCAACATTACAGACATTGTTAGACACTGTGTTGTCATCATACAGATTATGATTGCTCATTTGCCAACTCGTTTGTCATTCATTGGATTACAAAAACATAGAAACAAGCACACATTTGAATCGATAGCTGGATAGCTGCAGTTCAAGTAGTAGACCAATCGATCTAATCGATAGATAATATAACATAGTTGAAGTTGATGGATAAGGCATCAATCGCATAGAGTAACACACATTGGCATTGTATTGTCCAATTGAACTAGAATAAGTGTGCGTGGATGCGTGTAAAGACTATAGATAATTACACCCAGTCGGAAATGTTGGCTACTCTCTAACTTCTGCCAATTGCAAAATGTTGCTTATTGATAAATTAACGGGAGTATTTGTGTGCAGGACTTTTCTAATGACTTTACATTCATGAACAAATATACATACCTAACAAGCAGAACAGGAGCGTATGCGAAAAGCTCAATCTAGGCCCTTCATGTGCTGTTATGCCCATGAAGGGCAATAAGAAGAAGACTTTTCTAATGACAATATCATTGTGTGAGTTATCAATTTTCCTAACATGGTTTCGGTTATATGTCAATGATGTGCTGAAATGTTTAATGAGTCAGTTGTAAAGAGAATTTTCGGACTCAGTTATGAGAAAAATAACTAATTTATATAAAATTGTACATGATAGAAAATCAGTTTTGTGTCACTATGTTATTGATCATGAAAACACAAAAGCTCTTTGTTCTATCGATTAAGCCACAGTTAAATGCAGAAACTCCTAAAAGGGATATATATCTAAACAAAAAAAAAAGAGTATTGCATTTTATGACTGGGTCTTGTTTCTAAGGAAAAAATAATAAACAAAAACCTATACCTTAAAAATAAGTAATGTAATGCTAGAAAGTTACAAGAGAACAAAGCTTTTCCCACCACCCAATTGATTTATATTGTACATGTAGTAGACATCCATAGTGATTTGGTCACGAACCAAGTGTTTCACAACTGGGTTCTTAAGCCTTTAAACTTTCCCGTATATACCACATATATATGTAGATACTTCCGTTTTTAGCTTTTATTGTTTTTAAGTAGTAGGAATGCAATCGATTTATCATGCTTGGCTTTCCTCTCTTTAGCCTTTTTTTCAATTAAACTCTTTGAAAAGGCAAACAGCTTCATACCTCCTCCATCCATGTAGTGTGTAACCTTTACAAGCATATCTGCAGGAATTTATTACTATTTCCTGCCAATCCCACAGTCTTTCTCTCACTTCGCTTTTATTTTTTTTCGTTTTTGTTATCAAAAGCTTCACTCGACAGCCAGCCCCCATAAAAATTAAGAAGATTAATTATGTGGGAAGCCTAACTCTAACTCTGTATCTACTTCTCTTTTCTATTTAATAAATTCAAGAAATGCTTGTCTTCCTGTAGTTAAAGCATACAATATGAGAATTTATTATTATGGTTTTAATTTTTCTTTTCTATTTTCTATTTGCTAAGAGAATAAAGGCGAAGAAAGGAGAAAGGGTGGATGTGTCAGGGGCAAAGGATATACCTTATATATACTGATACTGAAATATTTTTTTTTATTATTTTCTCCCTCTTTCTTAGTCCTTAGCATTTTGTATCTATAGACGTATGCATATGTTTGTAATTGTATGAATTTCAGAAAACTATGGAAAAAAAGTCGAAACTATCTTGTAGCATGGAAAACTAAATTTATTCGTAGATACTTAAAAATGATTTGTTAGAAATACCTTTTTCCCCTTTTTGGATTAATTTTAATCCAAGTAGAGAAAGGTACTGCATTTTTTGAAGTACGAAATATATGTATACCATATTGATTTTATGTGTCACTAGCTTCAGCATTTCTACAGATCCAGTGAATATATCAATAAGTGAATATTGGCTTAAATGGGTAAATTCTTTATAGCACCCATTTTTAGTAGCAGATACTGAAGTAAGTTCAGGACCAGTTCAGTTCAAAATCTTTGGTCTGCGATGCGGTAGGAAATGAGACCAAACAAACAACCATGGTTCAATGGCTTCAGTGTTATCAAAAAAAAATGTATTTTCGATAGGTGTGATGGAAACAATTCCCTTTAGAGAACTTCTAAATGTTTTTTTTTTTTCTCAAGTTTTTTAAATATTTAATTTGGAGTTTAATAATTTAATTGACTTGTTTTTAAAAAGTATTTTATAGAAAAATGTAGATCAGAATTTGAATAATCTTCGATATATAAGCAGCAAATCGTTCAAATTTCTTTTTTATTATGATCATGACGAAACTTTAGTGAAACAACTTCTTGTTCTCAATTTGGCTGGTACTGCAACGTTCTTGGTTGCTCGAAATGGGTGAAGCAGGTTAGCCAAGTGTGGTGGATCTACCACTTAATAATGATGGTCTTTTATAGAAAAATGTAGATCAGAATATGAATAATCTTCGATATATAAGCAGCAAATCGTTCAAATTACGAAACTTTAGTGAAACAACTTCTTGTTCACAACTTGGCTGGCACTGCAACGTTCTTGGTTGCTCGAAATGGGTGAAGTAGGTTAGCCAAGTGTGGTGGATCTACCACTTACTAATGATAGTCTTCCACTTCATAATTGCGGACCTGCTTACTCTCATGGTAGCCTCCCCATTTCCAGGCACTAGTGTTGGCAAGCCCAGTTATTGGCAATCTCTCTCTCTCTCTCTTGTACCTGATATATTCAAAAGAAAGCGATGAGTGGCCCACCATTGTATTTCGAATAGATTACCGACTAAGCGGCTCGATTTTCCTTCACTAAATCAAATTGAACTATGCACATAGTTGGTGAAAGATGTTGTGGGCGGACCGCTATTACAGTTGAGGGGTACGAAGTATATTATTTATTATTTTCAGTGCTGACCAAATTTTTACTTACTTCTGATCCAAAGTGCCTCTCATAAAAACTGTAAGATCAAAAACAAGGTCCAAAATGGATTTCTCGGTTCACTGGCCCAAACTACTGATGCATAAGGTTTCATCGAAATCGGTTAGTCCATAGCTGGCGCGTTCAAGTACCTTAACTTTTCCCCGATTTCACAAGTTTTTGGCTACTCAACCAGCCCACCCAGGAATAATTTAAGAAATCTCTTGGACCATCAAATTTTACCAAAAATCGATTGGTACATAGATGGAGGGAGCTCTAGTACGAGAAATAATACAACTTTTTAACATTTTTATAACTTTTGGTTGCGAGTTCTTTCAGGACAAAAATTTATATCATTTTCCAATATACTTACTACTTACTTTCGATCCTAGTAAAATCGCTGGTGTAAAATTTTTTTTAACAAAATCTGTTAGTCCATGGATGCTGCTACCGTACAAGAAACAACTTTACTTTTCCCCGGATTCCCATTCTCATTTGTCCCGTGGAACTTCATTAGAAAAAATTTCATAATCAAAATGAAGGCCAAAAGTAGATTCCTCGAAAACTGATGGTGCTCAAAATTCCAATTAAATCGGTTGGTCTATAGATGGCATTCCAGTACAAGAAATATGCAATTTTTTCATGATTTTACAAACTTTCACTCCGGAATCCAATTAGGATTAAATTTAAGATCAAAATTAGCGGTAAAAATGTGAGTTCCTCGACCGAAAATCCTTTTAGTGGGTCTTACTTATTATATCAGTAAAAATGTGATTTTCACGAGAACCTTTTTTTTGGGGGGAGGGCGGGGAGGGGTTTAAGAAGTGAGGGGCTACTTATCGAGTTCCTCGACCCAAGAACTTACTTATCATATGCCTATCTTGCACACCTTGCACGCAGTAGGTTTTTCGCTTCGTTCCACTTCTCTGGTAATCCTGATACGAACATTATGTGAAACTGATGTGCTTTGTGTTATTAAATGCCAGCCTTAAGCTGCGGGGGACCCCATAGAAGAATGATTTAGTGTTTCCAGCCAGTAAATGATAAAACAAAAAAACAATAATTCCAGTTCGTGTTTGTTTTTTTTTTTTGCTTTCATTCAGAAAGGGCAAGAGAGGTGCCTCTTCTTCTTCTTCTTCTTCTTCTAATGCCACAGTAGCCCATGAAGAGCCTAGGCCGAGCTTTCCGCATCCACTCATGTTGTGCGTGTTATATTTGTACATGAATGGAAGGGACCTACAGTTTTATGCCGAATCCGAACGGCGAAGTGAAAAGCTTTTCATAGGCAATTTTTATTCTTGTAGGTTGGCCATTGCCTGCCAAGAGGTGGTGCTGACGTGTAGAAAAATAATTTTTTCCACTTTTTGATCTTGCCTGTGCCGAGATTTGATCCCCAGACACTCTGCGTAGGCGGCCAACACACTACCAACTACGCCACAGCGACCACCTCTCTGGCGCCTCTCTAAAGTCGATTTTTTCAAGAGCTATGATTTTTACTAAGTAAGTAGTTTCGATTCATGGCAATGCATGAACATAAGTGGATTTAATTGGTTGTAAACGTTTTACAATCACTGAGTTAAACGGGGTGGGGAATTGATCGTTTCTCAGTTGGTCACTGGTTGGTTTCTCTGGTTGGTTTGTCTAAAAAAAGAGAATATTCTCAAGTAATATGTAAGTATGTATTGTTTGTCTTTTCCTAGGCCTCAAGTACAATGGGCTACATAGCCTGAGTGCATGTCCTGCACTCGTAGATCAGGTTCTCGGCCTTCTTCACATCAGTCCATCCATCCATGTATTGTTTGAACCATCGACCACATCAGATGAAACTGAGAGAAGAGTTGACGTCTGTGCTTGTATTTTAGTTATGCAATTCTTTGCCTTTTTTCTTTCTTCTTTCATTCTTTTTTCTTTTATGTGTTTTTTTTCTCATCATTTCTTTTTTTAGCTCCTCGTTTATTTCTTGTTTACAGCTTTGGTATTTTTGTTTTGTTTTGGTAACTACGTGTTTCTTTTTCCTCTCTCTCTTCCTCTATCTCTCTTTCTCTCTCTTCTCTCTCTCTCTTTATTCTCCTCTATCTCGAAATTTTCCTGAATTTTTATTCTTTATCGTTGTGGGCCATGGTCTTTTACCATTTTCTGTTTCTAAATTGTTGTTGGTATTTATTTTTGCTGTTGTTAACGTTATGATTTTCCTCTTTTTTCTTCTCCCACTTTACATTAACTTGCTTGCATTTTTTTTTGTGCCTCAATTCTGCAACTGGTTCTATCCACCCGATGTGTCAGCTTTCCTATCATCTCAGGTTGATGTATGGTTTAAAGTTAAGAGAGAACAAAAACAATAAATTGTGATAATCTAAAGTGAATAAAATTGAGACAAACAAGGTAAATAATAAATTATCTTCATTGGAGACCTTGTCAAAATATATATCAAAAAAAGTTGTCATAAACAAGCTAAGGGAATAATTCAGGAAAGTTAAATGAAATGTTTGCCTAAAATGAAATATTAACATACGAGTACTATCTACAGAACACAACTCAACTCAACGGAATACTAAATTTTGTCAATTCGCAACTCTAGAGAATTGAGGCAAAAAAGAAAAAAAAACCCCAAACAAATTAATGTAAAGTGGGAGAAGATGGGAAAGAGAGAAATTCATAACCTTAACAACAACAAAAATAAAAACCAACAACAATTTAGAAACAGAAAATGGTAAGAGACCATGGCCAATTACGGTAAAGAATAAAAACTCAGCAAAATTTCGAGACAGAGGAGAATAAAGAGAGAGAGAGAAGAAAAAGAAGCACGTAGTTACCAAAACAAAACAAAAATACCAAAGCTGTAAACCAGAAATAAACAAGGAGCTAAAAAAAACAAACGATGAGAGAAAAAAAAACACATAAAAGAATGAAAAAAGAAAGAAAAAAGGCAAAGAATTGCGCACAAAGTTAGAATGTTAACAAATAAAACAAGCAGCAGGTAAGTAGGTGACTACCAATGACTGTTGTAATTACGAACGTGAGTTTTTTTTTGTAGAACTTCCAAATGAAAAGTACAACAAACATTCAGAAACTCAATGGTGCAACGTTTGTATTAGACAAAAAAAAAATATATATATATAAAAAAAAAAACAACAGGAAAAATAAAACAATAAAGAAAACAAGAATTATATCAGAAAAGTAAAAATGAAAGAAAGTAGCTGTAGAAATTAGTGTGTATGCAGTAGTGAAATGATGTTGATGCAACAACAACAACAACAACAACAACAACAACAACAACAACAACCACAACACGAACAAATGAAATAAATAAAACTTAAGTATCAACTGGATGTGAATGTATTTTTTAAGGTAGCAGCAGCAGCAGCAGCAGCAACAGCAGCAGCAGCAGCAGCAGTATGTGAATAATTCACAGGGAGGTAATTACATGAGGGAGAACGAAAATTCACCGGGAAAGAATTGCAAGTAATTATTACACAAGAAAAAGTTGAAGATATACCAGAAGAGCAATGCTAGAAAGTGAAAGAGACAATAACAAAATGAATTGCATAATTGAGGAGGATGCCAACTGAACTCTACTTGATACATGGTTGACTTATTTTTTTCCTTTCTCCTTTTCCCCAGCTCTTTAAAAGCTGTTTTGCTTCGTACACCGTACTACGCCGTACTGAAAAGAATGTCTGTGGGGTTGTAAATTGCTGTTAAAGAACAATAAGTTTACAATTAATGTCAACTATACATTTTTTAAAAAGATGTTCCTGACGAGTAGATTGAAATTAACTTTATTGCATTCATTGTGTGAGTTAGACCAATGCGTTTTTTCTTGTAATTACCGTGTGTTTACTGTGCATTTTTTTTGTGCTTGGTCGTTGTTTATTGCATTTACTTTAACATTGAGTTTGCTGTTTATTGCACTGAATTGGAATGGTGAAAGTGGAAAAAGTGTGTGGCAGTTTTTACTGTGCGCGGTTTGTAAGTGACTGTGGTTGCTAACGAACCTAGAGTTTTTATTTGAAGTATGAAGTTTTGTGTGCTCGTGTTTAGATTTAAGTGTGTCCACATGAAAGAGAATAATTGAATAACCTAATCTGCAGGGTAATCACAATAAGAGCTGGCTCCTCCTAACCAATTTTCTAATTTTTCTAGTGTTTCTAATAAATCTATCCAATGTTTATATGCAGCTCTCCTCGAGAGCTCTCCTCTCCTCATGAATTTACTCTAAGAATTGCAGCTCGTTTTATCTTGCATTCCATATTCTCATATCTGCTTCCTTCTATATTCTTTTTCTTTATACAGAATATTGAAATATATTCAACAATATCTTACAAATCTTAAATGACAAAGAAAAAACTGACAAAGAAATTTTTTACCATTCTTAATGTATGTAAAAACTATGCCAGAATATAAAAAATTCAAGAAATTATAAATTTTCACATCGGTTAAAATTACTCTTTCAAATGTTATTGGTATCATCCATGAATTTTGAATTACTTTGCATTTCTTTTCAGGTGAAAATAAGTTTTTTTCTTCCTGTTTCATTCTATCATTTTAGAGATCCCTTTAAAAATAACTGATCTAAGCGTGTAAGAACATGTGCTGTTCTATTGCTTTATGACAATAAACGGGAAAGGAACAAAAAATTATTAAGAATAAACATTGAGATCACTAGCCAGTGAGCGATCTTTAATACTTTTCACATTTAATATATCAATATCGCAACTAAAATAAAATTATGTAAAGGTGAAGAGACTCTACAAAAATTTACGAACTAATAATTAGATTATTAACCTTAATTCATAATTTCTTCAGAAAGAACTTCCAGTGGGAATTAAGTATAGAATTAGATATTTTTTAAAAATTTATTCCAAGTAGTCTTGGAAATCTCAGTCAAAAAAGTAAAGTACTAAACAGTACTTTACAGAAATGTAAGTACTAAACAGTGAATAAAATAGAAACCTTTGGACAAAACTAAAAGCTATAGATAAAGTTGAAACCAGTAGACATAATACACAATCAATAGACAAAATAGAAATCAATGACTTAAATAGAAACCAATGGATAAGTAGAAACCAATGGATAAAATAGAAATCAATGGTCAAAATAGAAATCATTGGACAAAATAGAAATCCATAGGTGAAACGAAACTAATGAATACAATTTAAACCAATGCATAAAATGGAAACGGTGAATAAAATGGAGATCTGTGAGTAGAAGATCTGTCGTAGTTGCAATAGAAACGAATAAACAAAGTAGAAAGAAATGGACAAAATAGAAAACATTCAAAAATGAAAATCAAAATAGTAACCAATGCACATAAAAGAAAGAAAAATCGGTGAATAGAATAAAAATCTATGACTGAACATGAGAAGAGTAAACAAAATAGAAAGAAATGGGGAAACTAGAGACTATTGCATAAAATTGAAACTAACTGATAAAATATAACTAATGAGCAAAATAGAAATCCGTAAAGGAAGTAGAAACCAATGGTGAAAATAGAAACTAATGGATGAAGTAGAACCAATAAATAAAATACTTTCAAAATAGAAACTAAGGAACAAAATAGAAACTAAGGAACCAAATAGAAACTAAGGAACAAAATATTAAACAATGAAGAAAATAGAAACCATTTAATAACGGAGAAGCAAATGGACAAAATAAAAACCAGTGCTCGAAATAGAAACCTTTCAACTAAATACAGAAACCAATGAATAAAATATAATTCACTGAGTAAAACAGTAATCAATGGAGGAATTAAAAATCAGCGGGCAAAATACAAACCAATGAACAAAATACAAACCAATGAACTAAATAGAAACCAATGAAAGAAATATAGTTAATGGAATCAATTGAGAAAGGAGAAACCATTGAACAAAATAGAAATCAATGGACAAAATTAAAGAAAGCAATTGGACAAAATCGAAATCAATGGACAAAATTAAAGGAAGCCATTGGACAAAATCGAAATCAATGGACACAAGATAGAAACCATTGGACAAAATAGAAATCAATGGACGCAAGATAGAATAGAAATCAATGGAAAAAGGCAAAGGCAATATAAAAATACAACCAATGACAGAATAGAATGGAAAGAATAGAACCTAATGGACAAAACAAAGCCAATGGGCAAAATATAAATCAATGGACAAAGTAAAACCAATGAGCAAAATAAGAATGCATTTTAAAGGCAATGTCTGGAAAAGCAGAGACAATGAGAAAAATATGCACCAATAGACTGAGAACAAACTTCTTGTGGGGATCTCAATCCTAAATTCCACTTAATCTGTCCTCCTTTCTACTACAGCCCATGGGAGGCCTATGTAAAGCTTATCTCATTATCATCACATTCATGTTGCGATAGTTAAATTTTTGCACGAATGGAAAGGACTTGTTACTATGGGCCGATTAAAAACAGCTTTCTTAATAAATTTTTACTCTTAGGAGGAGGTGGCCTTCTTTAGAAAAATGTTTATTTGCTTTGTATTTTTATATTTATGGTATTTGACTAAACTGACTGCTTTCGGTCAGTAGCAGAGCAGTAGAAGTCCAGCATGTTACCAATTACGCCACAGCGGCCACTAAATTGAACTAGTTTTGTAGTGTGTTGCCTGTGAAATGAAAATTAAGCGCTGTTGTCATGAGAAACTGCAACACACATCCGTTCTACATAATACACATTTTTATCAACAGTGAAATCTTCCATTTAGGTAAGGTGCTACAATAGAAAAGCGCAATTATTAAATTTCATGTACTATTTATTTATGTACCATATTTTACGAAGCTGTTGCGGTGGCGGCTGCTGTTGCTGCTGATGCTGCTACTGCTGCTGCTGCTGCAGCTATTATGCATTACCAAAGTGCTTAAAAGTAGCTACAACTAGACACTTACTTACCAGCTATGGTACATAAATTGAGTAAATAAAAAGTTTTCTGTTATTATGCAGAATAAGATGCAAACTTTTCACAGAGATAATGTGTTGCTGCTGCATGTTGGCCAACAATATGGAAAAGCTAAGTACAAAACTTAAAAAAAAAATAACACAAAATTGTTACCACTTTGTTTACTTGAAAAATTTCTCATGTAGCCAGGCAACTAGCAACAATGAACCAACTGTCAACATGTTCTGCTACAATGTGCAGCTGATGCAATTGCAATTGCAATTGTTGCTGCTTGTAATGGCGGGATGATGGTGTTGATGCTGCTACTCTCTTTTCTAAGTGCGTCTTCAACAGTAAGCAGTAATAAACTGAATATTTATTATTAACAATTTTATGTTGTTGCGAAAAAATGAAAACAATTGAAGCAATTTGCAAAAAAAAAGAAAAAAAAAAAAAAACTTAACACAGCAAACAAAAAAACAACACACGAACAAATATTTTCTGGTGGGGAGCAAAATGGATGATAAACAGAAAATTACTACAACATTGTTGTATTTATATTCCATAAACAAAAAACAAAAGCGACAAAAAACACTAACCACAATTTCACACAAAAACACACACACACACACACACACACTGATAATCACAGTCGCACACACAAAGTAAAGAAGTCTATAGCTCAGCTAAGCGGTGGCGCTTGTTGCAGCTACCTACTTTGAAATTGCTTTGTTGCTCTCTTGTCCTCGCATTCATTAGATGAAACGCGTATTCTGTATTCTTCATAGTGACAGTGAGAGGGAGTGTGTCCCAGTTGGAAATCACTTGGTACTATTTTTATTGGATTGGATATTTTTTTATTTTTATTTTTTATTTTTTGATGAATTCACCCTGTGCACCCCTATGAATGCAGAGCATTGTGTTGATTGGAAGGCAGATTGCTAGGTGGGAGGAAGAAGGAGTGAGCATGGGGTTTAGTGTCAAAATTCGACACTTAGCTCAACTACAGTGATTGATGAACTTGTATTAAAAGACTTTTTTGAAGGCAACTTCAACCACCTTTGTAAACTTTGATAAAGAATGCAATCAATTGAGGGTATAAGTAAGTACGTCAGAAAGGAATAATAATTTGTGATTGCAGTTATTTAATATAAGTATGTAACATATTTGACTTGGGCTGTTGTGCTATTAAACGAAAGAAAAAAAGACAAAGAACATATTTGACTCCAGTATGCAAAATGAAGTACGTACATAGTCTTCTCTGGTGTCACTGATTGATTATTCGAAGTCAAGGGAATGCAATCATTTATTGAAGTTATAAAATGAATGTCACAAATCGAATCACTTCAAAGTCATAACTGTTTCGATCTAACTGAAAGAGATTCCTCAGTCAGAAAGCAGATCTCACTGAGGAATCTTAGTAAGGGTTTCAATTCTAAACTTGTGAGCTCGGAAAAGCTTAGGCCCTCCATGAGTTGTTGTGCCTTTAAAAGAAAGAAAATAAGAAAGAGCCGAGCCGCAGATATCTTTTTCGATTGCGATTGAGTACCCCGCGCAGAAGGATGATGTGCTCAGGAGTACCTCCAGTTTGCAGTATCCATGATGATTCTGAGTTTGTTTTTCCTTAGCATGAGACATAAAGTTAATCTCTTTTTGCGTTCAAGCAAAGTTCAAAGGAGGGATAGAGTAGCTATCTTTACAGACAGCTAAGTGAGTAGCAAAGTTCTAGGCACTCAGACTTAACATCCTCTAAATAAGTTAACCAATGTCGGCAGTTACTCGCTAATCTAAATCATTGCCTGCACATTGGCCTTATTTGGGTTCCAGGTCACTGAAACATTGAAGGCAATGAAATGGCCGTTGAATTAGCGAGACATGGACCAGCACGGGATATAACTCAGTTGCAATCTGTAGCAATTTCCCTGAATTAATTATTCTCTCTTACTTCCTTAACCGTTGCAGATAGCAGATTGAAAAGACTGTTCACATGCACCGTAGTCAAGAGAACTTGACCAAAGTTTGACCGTATCTGGTTACACATGATCTGATGTAGCCAAGCTGACTGCAGTACTGACGGGACACTGGGCAATAGGCGACCATGCGCCTAGACTCCGCATCCCATGCAACACATACTTCATCTCTCTCACAGGTCATTGTAGTCACAGGTCATGAGTCTCTCTCATCCATGAGCGAGACTCTCTCACTTACTATAAACCTTTTCTAGACAACATAACTGAGATTTCTAATTTCGAAATTGGCTCTATCGGATTGGCTTCGCGGACAACAAACAACATCCATTGTGATACCAAAACGGCACTCTAGAGCTAATTGTATTTCCTCTGTGAGGAAGTAACCACGATGCCTACCTAAGAAACCTATGCCTACCTAAGCTGACCAAGTTAATTTTGCATTACCTGACGTTAACTGATATTTTTGAGCGATGCATCAAAGACATTTCCAAATGGGGGCGGCGTAGGATCGTATGTGTGTGTGCGAGTGTGTGAGTGTGTGTGTGTGTGTGTGTGTGTGTGTATGTGTGTTAGTAAGCGATAGTGAGTGATGGCGTATCTGAGTGGAGCACAATTTTAACGATGCCATGTTTACGTAATAATGATTTTGTTTTTATTTTTTGGTCTAAAATATTGCAGTAAAACAAAATAAAATAAAACAAATTACAAATTTATAAAACTGATATGCAACGGAGTCTCTAAAACAAATCAGCGCAGCATGAAACAAATTTGGAAAGAAGAAAAAGACAAAAAAAAAAAGCAACAATTGTTGTTAAAATAAAACGAAGCAACGTAAATCAATGGTATTCAAAATGTGGTAATGCAAAAAAAGAGCTCAGCGACAACAAGGAAAACAACAAAAAAAGGGGGCAAAAAAGAAGAAAAGCAAAAACAAACATTAACAACTGTTCAAGCCAAGAATATAAATCAGACTAACACAGCAACATCCAGGAACAACAAAAACTGAACAACTTCATGGGAAAATCTTTTATTTATTTATTTTTTTCCATTAATTTTTTATTGCAATTTACCGCCCCCTCCCCCCCTCCCCCCCTTTACTACAATAATGAGGGTACTACGAAACGAAAGAACTAACAGGCAGCAGGAGGCAAGGGGAACCGAAAAAATTGCAAAATACTGTTTCAACTAACTGTGTAGCCAGCAACAGCAATAACAACAACAGCAACAACAACAACAGCAACACACTCTGCACTACCTACACACAAAACCATAAGGCAGAAATTATTCAAACTTTACATCTGAAAACAAAAGCCATAAGCAAAAACTTTGTCTTTCGGACTTGGCTCTCTGGCACTCACTAACTCATTTTCGCACACACACATACATACATAAAACTCTGCACGCCGCTGCGCTGTTCGTGGGCAAAAGAATACGTGTATACTTAGTACTTAGTTGAAATTAAAGAACCTCGTGGAAGATGTTGCAGAGTGGCAATTGCTACCGGTTTTATTTGTGTTGTTATTGTTACGATTACGATTACGATTACTGCTTGCTCTATTCTTGTTGCTATTGCCATTTTCATATTACCGCTAATGTTGCTATTGCTCAACTGGTTACAGAAGCAGCAATGCAAATTAGTTGCTATCGCTGTTGCTGTGGCTGCACCAAACCAAAAGACATGGAAAACTGAAGCAAAGATTACTTCATCCAATGTTGTCAGATACTGGGTCAATATATTCACTCAGTGTGTGTGTGTTTGTGTGTGTGTATGTGTGTGTGTGAGTGTGTGTTTTGCAGCAAGCTGCCGATTAGAACATTTAGCATATTTTTCCCCTTGAGGTTTACTTATTTCTCAATGTCTTATTTTACATATTCTTCTTCAAACTATTCGAAAGAAAAACTTTTGACATATAAGCGTTCTGCGGAAAGCTTGGAGCGTGTTTTTGAATGACACATAGTTTTAAATTGTTCCATTTAAATATGATTATTTTTCGTTTAGTTAAATTTCTTTCAATGCATGTAAGACACTTGGTATTTAATTGTGTCGTGTGTGTGATGTGTGTGGTGTGTGTGTGTGGTGTGTGTGTGTGGTGTGTGTGTGTGTGTGTGTGTGAGATACTCTCTGTGTGTCCCATCGCTTACTGAGCAATTACCGTTGGCATATATTAATTTAAGTGGTAAAGAAAATTGCTTTGCTAATTTACATACTTTGATTTCTCTTCTCGAGTTCAGAGACTAATCTAAGCTAAAGTCTAGATTTAAATTTAAATATGAACAGTTTATTTAAGTTATGTAGACAATAAATGTTGAGATTTTTCTGATTGAAAAAAATAAGTACCCAGAAGGAAAACCATTGCCACCCTTTCATATAATTTGGCCTGATCATCATAGCTTCTTTATTGTGGGAGAGTGGGAGAATTTTAAAGAATCGGTGATTTCGATCCGAGAAGAAAGTGTAAAAACACTCCTGCTACGTAAAACTTCTTCAAATATTTTTATTGCGAGGAGAGTGAGAGTGTTAGAAACACACTTCATTGATCACTTCAATGCAGATCTTCTCCCTCCATATTGTGTTTATAAATAATTGATCGTATAAAGGGTGGTCCATCTAACATTTGGAATTTGAACTACTGACTATTTTGAGTGTGGCAACTCTAATGTAATTCGTATTATGAATTTTATATTTGCGGTTAATGAAATGTGTCGATATAAGCTTGAACAACGTTGTTAAATACTAAAAATTTACTTGCAAAATGGAGAATCTTCTACTGAAAGTGTAAGAAAATTATATTCAAAATTCGGTAAAAGAGAAAGCCGTTAAAGATAAGTATGTTACGCCAACAATTCCGCAATTGGTTGAGTCTCTTAAGGATGAAATTGGTGCATCCATCGGTCAAATACAGCTCCATACAGTCGAAAATGTATTGAAAAATTGGGGTTGTTCGTATTGGCATCTACAAGGCCAGCCGAGGAATTCATTGGAATGAAATGGTGTTCCACAATTAACCGGAAAAATTGCCACTTTTGAATAATAAAAACCAAATTGAAAAAAAAAATTATTCGTTTCTTATTTACACCGAAATCAAATACCAAACTATAAATGGTCCACCCTGTATTATCAATCACATTGTATAATTATCTGATCGCTGGCAGTATCGTAACATCTGCCATGCTAAGTTGGTTTTCCGAACCCTTTCGGGACGGTTCGTCAATATCGCTATATCTAGGAAACCCAGCATAGTTTGAGCATAGTTTGGCGCCAACGCTTTTCTGCATTTTGATACCGTCTCTGATTTGACTATACGTGATTGAATAAATTTCATTGTTGCCTGGCTATCCGCGAAGATTGTGATATCTGACGGAGGTAGATTACATTTCATTGCTAGGACTTCTGCCTGCCAGACACGTCATATGTCTGGTAATCTAAAATAAGTTCTCCTTTCCGTTAAGTTTTTCCGAGAAGTGTCCAGCCCGAGAACTGGACTAATTTTTAATCATTAGTGATTATGGTGATTTTAAAATAGCTTATCACTTTGTTCGCTCTCAAGTCATCTCTGCTAGGATATAGAAATTGCACAGTAATAGATAGTAAAGTCACAGTGAGTCGTTATCGTCAGACTTTCAGTGTTCAATACTCTCTCCATATCTTTCATTGCTTTCAGGACTTCCGGCTGTCCATAGTTGCTTCGCTTAAGCAAGGTGGATTCAATCAGTTTATGAGTTTCAACTTGCAGCTACTACCTTCATAAACATAAACAACAAAATGTTGGCAGCCACCACCTGTTTGCCTGCCAGAAATGCTTTTCACTTTGTCGTTCGGATTCGGCATAAAACTGTAGGTCCCTTCCATTCATTTACAAATAAAATACGCACAACATGAGTGGATGCGAAAAGCTACATGCGGTCATAGTCGACACTGATAAACTGAAGTTCATTGTGGTTAAGGCATAACACTTGCCACAATGACTATGGTCTATCTCTTTATCGGTGTCCTGTGTGATTGCATTCCCTCTCACATTCACCCTCCTTCTTCCTCCCACCTATCAATCTTCCCTCAATAAAAAATAATTTAAAAAAAAAACTGATCGACGAGTAAGAGTTGAACCCACATCTATAGCCACACCTGCGGTGCGCTCGCTTACTCCTTCAGTTATGCCCATTGGAGTGGAGTCTTTGAATTTTGCAAAGTTAAGTCAAATTGCTTGATTGCCTTCACACCATGAACCCATAGGAAATAATTAGCATTATGTTTGCAGTATACATCTAATGTGGATGATATATGGTTGAAAACCGCATTTGTTTCCAAAAGGTCTTTTACTTGGATAGAAGGCATTAAGTCCTTTTTTTTGCCTTTCTTATACACTTTGGCTCAATGATAGTTTGGAATCCAGTATGAATGTAAGGTATCTGGCCTCGGTGGAAAGGTGGAGGATTGGTTCATACAACTAGTTCTGGTAGTGTGAGAAGAACCAGTGATGTTTTAAGAGAGTTAACTACAAATCCGTTGAATTTTTTCTCTTCTTTACGAAAAATTTGGTATTGAAAAGTGTATAATACAGACAATGATCTATGTATGTTTTGTAGAAGGAATTGTCAAGAAGACCCGAGAATCACACATTCTATCTTT